>JACXGM010000838.1:14650-63267 GCA_016801145.1 Umbra pygmaea
TATATATATATATATATATATATATATATATATATATATATATATATATATATATATATATATATATATATATATATATATATATATATATATATATATATATATATATATATATATATATATATATATATATATATATATATATATATATATATATATATATATATATATTAATAGGTGTTGTCAATTATACTAACAATTCCTGAACAGAAAATGAAAATAATTGTATTTTTTTCACTTGTGACAAAACAACAATTGAAGATAGTTCTTTTTTTTGTGTTTCAACTGCAATGCTACTATTTCTTTTAATATTAAACCGCATTAAACAGTTCTTTGTCAATTGTTGGTAATTGGGACATTGTAAAATAAGGGGATTAAATACTTAAAATGTTGTAATTTCTACACGGTTCATTTGATTCCAATGTATATAGTCTGAAATTATTTTTGACAGTTTACAATTTAAACTAATGTCAGTGTTTGAATACATAGTAAAAAAGAAAAAAGTTCATACAGTACATTTTTACATAAAGGTGAAACAAACACACAACCAACTAGTAAAACATTCTAATAACTTAGTTGGTAGTATACAAATAACTTAGTAAGTATTGTAACTACTTTATGTACTCTTAAATATAGGGTTTTTAATGTTTTCTGAAAATGGCCAGTTATTGTATTTAGATGTGTATAGTGTATATGCTACTGCTATAGTGTATATATTACTCTACCCAGCATATTTTCTATAAGGCTTCCGTTACCTTAATAAAATGCATTTGAGGGACATTAAATACATTTTAATGTAATGAAAATTCTATCTGCAACCTTTGAAAACATTTTGATACTGAACACAGCCTTTTCTATGTGCAACAACAGCACACCTCCCATAACATACCAGGTGCCACAAATCAAGATGCAGATGCTCATCAATGTGAAATCAATGAGGATTGTAAATATATATTTTATGGATTAAAGAATTGATTTTTTACTATTTCTCTGTTTGATGAAGGGTATCTTTTCACCCATGCATATCTGGGAAATGAGAAATGTTGCTTGGGCTTTAGCAAAGATTTCTGCCGGATCAGTAATGTAAAATGATTGATTCAATTGCAATAATTTGTAAACTACATAGTGTGATTGAAGAGTAGGATGATTCTGTAAAAGTGCTGTACTGTAAATCTGGTGGAAATTGACATTTTACAGCCAAAGTACTAATGAAAATACTGAATGGAGAGCATCTCCTGTTAGCAGTTAACAGGACAAGATTTTACAGGAAATATTGTAACTGTCTACTAGACATTTTGCACTTGTCCTAAGGAGTTATTATTACGCATTGTTTAATGCTTTCAATTATAAATTTGCAGCCTAAATTCCTGAGTATTGTTCTGTTTTTGTATTAGTAAATATTTCCTTGTTCCTGACAGCTTCTATGGAGCAGTCTACCGGGTAGGTACCCACTGCAAAACTATAATAGAGCTGGTACCAATCATAGCAAAATCTTTTGGAGAGCACACCAGGGTGCAAAACTAAGCAGTACTGTCAAATGCTGAAGATTTGTAGGGGTTTTATATAGTGTATATCATGTATGTTCTCACAATCTATTGTGTTTGTTTTTGTTGTAATCTTTCCTCAAAAGTAATTTTGTCTGCACTGATTCTACTTCTGTTTAGATTTTTAGTTGATTGATAGCATTTTAATGACAATGTAATACATCATTCTAATATGATAAGTCTAATCATCCAAATAATTCCAATTGTGTATTACCTCAACATTTCAGGAGCCAACTGTGAATACACCAAGAAGGGCAACCTGCTATTTCTTTAAAGTGTGTCTCATTACTTTGATGGGATCTAAATACAAAATTAGATGACAGAACATTCAACATCATACACTTCAATGCAAACATTTCCACATGCCTGGAATAAAAATATGTAACAATTAATCTTTATTTGAACAGGCATTGACCTGACAACATGATACAAAGACAAACTTTTTTTTTTTTTTTACAGGATAAGTATTTATTTGATTTTACATAGATTTAAAATATCAAACAAAAGTAATCATGGCTTGTACAATGGTAACAATTACTTTGCTGATATAACTACTTACATGTTTCTAGCAAGCTACAGTTCTTGACTTGTGCATGGTGTTCTTAACATGTGGATTGGTATGTAAAAGATCAATGACAATGCACTGATAGAACCAACCTGATTAACTGAAACAGACATGGGTGTAGAAGGGATAAACTGGGTGAAGGACACACTATTATATTTTGTTAGATTTTTCACAACATTTCTTCCCACCCAATTCCCTCAAATCCAGCTTTGCAACTCCCTGGACAGATCTGTGGTATGGCGAAGGGCGTGCACGTGGACCATCTAGCCACATGTCGCCTAGCCGCCAATTCTTTTCACACTGCAAATCCAACACTGAAGCCTTTAGTCGGATTATTCATGGGGTGATTACTTTCACCAACTATACTTCCGCGATTGAACCCACAAGTGCCTGATCTGGACACAAGGAGTCGCTGGAGAGAAAAGTGTCAGGATAGATAATGATAATGATAATACACTGCCTCACGAAGGAGGCCTGGGGAAAGTCAGAGAACACAGTCAGGATTTAACCTGTGACTATCATGATGTAGACTGTTACCGGTACCGCATGCAAGTTATTTTAGATTTTCACTGTTTTCTGCTCGTTAGGGTATGTGTTTTGTATTTAGGAACTTTCATTTCTATATTTTGGAATGCATATTTTGCACTACTGTACTTTACATGATGCATTTTGTCATGGACTTTAGAAAAGGCTTCCCTCTGACAACACTCCCATACAAATCATTGTTTATGGACTATAATTTAAACCTGTGAGCAACTAACCCGCACTCTTAAAATATGTAGAGCTACTGTAAGTAGAACCATACAGGGTTCTTGGGTTTGTCCCCATATAGGAACCCTATTTCAATGTAGGGTTCTGCAAAGAATCCCCATTAAATGGTTCTAATTAGAACACCCCAGGTAGGGGTTCTGCCTAAGAATATATGAAAGGTGCTGGCAAGTAATGGTTCATTTTTAAGTGTTTCTACATAGAACCATCCATGAAGGGTTACACCGCAAACCTGTTGAAGGCTTCTTCCTAGAACCAACTATAAAGGGTTCCCCTATGAACCCCTTTCAGTTAAGGGTTATTCCTAGAACCTTCTGTAAATTGTTCTACCATTAATCCCTTTATTCCTTAATTGTTTTTATAGGAACACTTTATGTAGAAGGTCCCCTTTATTGGTGAAGGTTTTTTTCATGTGAAGTTCTACCAGGGCCCATTTCATCCTAAAATGTGTATTCCTAAATTCCCTACAAAACCTTAAATCTATTGACAGTTCTTCATCTTCATGCTGCAACTTTGAAATGCAGTCATGTCAGCAAGGACCAATAACTGCAGAATGGATCCACGCTGAGGTCATGTAATGTTATGTTCACACAAGGAGGCTAATTTAGCAATTAATGTGCAGACACTATCTTAATTGTGTACTAAGAATGTTCCTACACATACTCTGATTTATCATAGATTCTACAGCCATTTTATGCACATCAGTAGGAAATCCCCATTGATAAACACTGTACCAATTGTTTTTAGTGTCAGGCCTTGAGCACAACTTCAGTGATTTGTATATCAACGTGTCCCTATATACCCCTATATGGTAAAAAAGCATACCTTTAAACACCCACCCTTCATTTCAGATTTGGCCAGCCCCTTAAAAAATAAATAAAAATGCACCACGAAAAAATTCCAAGAATTTTGTGTTAATATTGTTTCAGTACAAGTGCTTCAATAACTGGAGCCAATTAGGATTGTATACTGTTGTCACTGCCCTCCTGCTTCTACAGCCTATCACAATGGCACTCATTCTAACAAGGAATTGGCATCGTTCAACTGGACAGCAGGAATTTTATGCAGTGTGCATTGCTTTAATGTTGGGTAAGTAAATTATGTAATTGTTATGGTTGTAGAGAATAAAAAGACTCACAGCAGACCTGATATAGACATTTGCTTAAAGCTTTCTTACAATAAGGTACCACAAAACCAATATGGGATTTCAAATAAAAAAGAGAAACATACCCTATATCATGCACCATTAACATGGCAGATTATTATACTATAAGTTAGTAAACCAATGCTTCAAATAACAACATAAACTGGATAATGAGATACAAGAGAGGTTTCATACATTTGACAAGTATTGTCAACTCTTTCCTCCTCATTGCCACAAATAATTATGTAAGTTTTGATGGCAAGTGGGCAGTGTTGGGCAAAGTTACTTTTAGAATTACTTTTTAGTTACTTGATGAGTTCACAAGTTTTGGGAAGTCCGTAATTGACACAATTATCAGGTAAATGGAGTTCATATCTTACTGGTGACCATGATTGATATTTTCTTTACTCTTTCTATTTGTTTTATAGGTCACCCTTAAGATATGAACTCCATTTACCTGATCATTTTGCCTTAATTAGGCATTTCCCAAAACTTGTGAACTCATCAAGTAACTGAAAAGTAATCCTAATAGTAACTTTGCCCAACACTGCAAGTGGGTCGAACCAGGTATTAGCAAGGTGTAACTAATGAAGTGGCCGGTAATGGTATATTGACAAACCATACATTTTACTACTGGATAAGGCCCCTTATTACCAACTGAGCCAGTTGCTAACTGAAACGTTGCCCTAAAATAACAGGTGGCTTCCGTAGAAAAACTACAATGCTTTGGAACTCACCTGTCTCAAATTCTTATCCAAATAACATCAAACAACGATGTGCTTCTATACACCAGCCGTTGATAAAACAAAGTTTAAATGGTATGATAGATATGCGCATGCTGGATGGTGGTTTTGTAGACACTGAATATCTGCTGTATATAGCATTCACTTGAAAAACATATATTTTATAATTAGTCCTTGCACATCTGAGTGCAGATTCAGCAATGGAATATCTTATTTATCACCTCAAATGTGTTTAGAAACAGTTTTTTGGGAAATGCTACAGTGAAATATAATACAGATAAGAGGTTAGAAGTGAAAAGTAAACACCCAGGCACATGCGCCAACATCTTGGTTTTTTGCATTTCCTCTAGGCCAAATCATAGTAAAAGACAGCCATCTGATGGTCAAATGATTCAATTAAATACAATATTGGGTAAATCTGTCAATGGGAAAATGAATCGCTTATAAACAGCATTTTAAAAAACTACCACTAATTTTTACGGCAATAGGATGCATATGGTGCCGCTAGAATGGAACAGATATTGTGAAAACTGTGGGTGCAGAAAAGGCGAAGTAAAAAACAAAGTAATAATAAAAATAATAATAATATGAAGAACAATATCTGATTGCACTGCATGTGCAGTAAAATAATAATTGGCTTTCATTTATCTTGGCATGCTATCCACCAGTCTTTCCCATTGATGTTGGGTGACTTTATGCCACTCCTGACACAAAGATTCAAGCAGCTTGGCTTTGTTTAATGGCTTGTGACCATCCATTTTCCTTTTCATCATATTCCAGAGGTTTTAAATTGGGTTGATTTAAGAAAGATTTGCAGTCTCCTTTTCCCAGAGCTGTACATTAGCTAACCTCTTCATTTAAATTAACGTTATACTCTATAAAACTGATATAACACCTGACTAGATGTCAGTAAATTACCACATTTAAGTGAGCATCAAAGCTATGGGGACACACCATAATGAGGGTATTATTTTAACATGGCTCAGTACATACAGTACAGTACATACTCGGTGCATACAGTACAGACTTACTCAATGCTTACTCAATGCTCAAACAATCCAGGATCCACTACAGATTAGGCTGATTTTGTTTCATATAATGATCATTATGTGGAAAAATGATTAGTGTTTGAAATCTTATCATTGAAAAGGAGGCAATCATTACTCTTTATAAAAATCCTAAGGACACATGCAATTATCCCAACTGACATGTCAGTCAACACAATGTTGCTCACCTCTTCCTTCATTTGGGAGTAGGGCTGGGGTATGATGACGGGCAGACAGGGCTGTGAGCCTGAAACTGCATCTAAGTCTGCGACCAGGCAGGGGCAAATGATGTAGTATCATTAGCTTAAAGTTTGCCTGCATTAATTAAATGCTGGCTAAAAGAAGAACACATTTTAAACAGTCAGAATATTGTGAAGATATTAAGTAACTAACTAATGTTAGCCAAGCAAATAAAGCCACTTACACTATATGGACTAAGCTAACAGGTTTCATTACCACCACTCAAGTTCTACACCCACCTAACTTTTGGAAAAATACGGAACATATTGTTGCCCTTTCTTTTGTTTCTCCTGTCTTTCTTTTCATTTTAGGAAACAAGATTTTCTTGTAAGCTGATACATCATTGATGCTCCACCAGCAATACTCACTTGCAATTCACTGCTATCAAGTACTGTTTAAATGACAGGACCGGATCATTTCATGTGGGGGTGGGGAGGCATTCAAGATGTTTTCAATTTGTCAAATAAATTAAAAGAAAATAGGATAGGTGGATAGTTTAATAATTTAAATGTAAACAATTGTTTTGCTTATTGGTTTAATTATTTTATATGACCCCTTTTAGTCTTGAGCCCTTAGAATCTTCCTAACTCCCCCTATACGGCACCCCTGGGGACAGTGAGCCCCCAGATGTAGGATGGGCAACATCTCCCACTCCCTACTATCCTATACAGGGACAATACATGGTATTACTAGACTATATTTAAGGATCCAGGATGCTCTACCATGTGTCATGAATCTACTAATATTTTTCTGGATCGAGTATTTAAATAGATGTCAATATATACCATCAATCAATAAAAATGGCTTGAGTGATCTTGCTAAAATTAGGGAGAAGCTAATAACTGCATTAATTGAGGTTAGACCGAAGACACAATGTAAAAAATATCCATATGGCTATGGCTGCATTAGTTACATGGCACCTCAGCATGGTCCATCGTGAACATTGTTTTCAACTGGCAGCACAACAGCGTCACGGCTTGAACCCTGGTTGCAGCAGTCCGACTATGCTGGTGGGGTCTGCTGTCCAGGGTCTGCCGACTCAAGAGACTTGATGAAGTTAGCATGTCAGCCGTACAGATGGGGAAAGTTCATACACCCCAATCAAAAGGCAGGAGAGAGAACAAATAGTGAGATCTATGAGGTGATAAAAGGCCAAATGCCACCCACCATCCATCTTCAGAAGTGACAGTTTCTAGGGTGTCAAGGTCTGCAAACTCATCTAAAGACAAGTGCAGTCTACTTGCTCAGGGGAAACAGGTTGCAGAATAGAATTGAGATGAGGTTTGGAGACATTATTCTTACTTTCTGGGTTTGAGTAGACTTTTATATTAGAATATGTAGCCAGGTAGAGAGCATGGGAGCAGGAATCAATAAACTGAACAGTATGCAGTTATAGTATCCTAATAATTTGTGATATTTCATTAAAGACCAATCACCTTGACGCTAACATGGCAAATGCAATTAAGATCAACCATAACAAAAGTCATGCAGGAACTTTTCAGACTTGTTTTATTGCTAAATTAAATACAGTTGCCAAGGACAAAGTCCTTGGTAAATAGAAGGAGCAGCACAAGGTGTCAGTATTAGACCTTTTTAATTTACAATGACATGCCATTGTGACCTGCACGTGCACATATAGACCTGAGTGGGGGCTCGAGCCCCTGCCCTTCTCCCATCAGATTCAACATGTGCCCTTTTGCCTGGCTTTACATTTTCTTTTTAATAATATTTAGCCCTTTGTTTGATTGAGCCCCTGCCCCCAAAAAAGGTATGTGCATGGAACTGATTTGTGTCTATTACCAATGCTATAGCAAAAGTAAAAATCAATGCAAGTTGGGTCATATTTTATCCCAGACTTATTATCCTATTATGTCATTGCAGAATGACCCCCTCACTCTTTTTTTGCATTGCCTTCTGGCAATGAGCAGAAATGATTATATTTCAGAGGGTATAGGTGATAGTGACACTTCTATGGCTCTTCAGGACTTTCTTGCAATCTATGAGCTTTTTTCTGTCGATGTCCTGCTGGCTCTTGTCCTGTCTTGACGTTGCCTGCACTCTGCCTGGGCTTCTGACAGGACCTGCTGTGCCATAAATTAGCAACCTTTCTCGTCAAGCCTGCGTGCCTCACGTCCACCCATTTTAAATTAACAAAAAGTTAAGTTTGACTACTGAACTTTTTGCTATTTCTAAGGTGAGAGTGGCCTTTCGGCTCCTTGAACAGTTAGGCTCCAAAACGTGGTGTAACTGAATTTCATGAGTGACCAGTATTTAGGATAGTAGATTAATAAAAGCTAAGTTGTTTCAGTTTCATGGGGTGTATTTCATTTAGCCAAGTAGCCTCACTACGTTAGAGCAGCAGCTGAACCGGTCCAGCGAGGGAACTAAAAGTGATAAATTCTCCGACATTGCTGCCGGTGCAGAGCTTTGCCAGCCAAGCATCGCCTTATGTGGTCAGCTGATGCTCTGAAAAGGATAACAAATGAAGGATTTGAAGGCAATTATTTCCAGTGTTAAAAAAAGACATTACAATGCAGGTGATAGAATTACATAACAAAATTATTTGTATTTGGGAGCTAAAGTATAAATGCAGATTTGAAGGTCAAAGCTGTTCAATGATTCTTCAGGTATGCTAAGAGAGCAGTATAACATAGAGGGAAAAAAAAGCAGGGACAAGTTCTTTCCTTTGGTTTCTGTACTATTTTTTCATTAATGCAGAAAGCAAGAATTCACTTAGAGTATGCAATAACCATGAACACCCGTATAGTTGGCAGTTTGATGGTGTGAATGCAGAAGATGAGCAACTGCCACACCTGTCCCACACACTTTAGAAGTTCAGAATGAGACAATATACAGTAGGCTGTATAACCAAAATAACCTAGTTCAGCCTAACCAAGGTGTACAGGCTGCATGGGCAATAGCAAAAAATACTTTCCCACATGCAGTGTGGACTTGGCAGCTCTAATCCATTTCCATTTCCCACGTCACCAACAGTAAAACTGTGCAAATATAGGAAAAGGATTATCTGACAGAATTGGGTGCTTAGATGGATGCTCAGTCATTACATTATGAAGTAGTGCATGCTCCAGTTCTATTCATGTTCACCTTCATGTTTTACTATTATATTGGTCCATTTTTACTTTCAACTATTATGTTCGTCCTTCACGTTTTGCAATTATGTTTATATTTAACATGGTCTATTATGTTGCAGCTATATGTGATCACGGTACATTGCATACATTCAAGAAAGAGGTAGATTACATAAATTCTATAGTGATTCAAATTACATTGAAACATTTACATTAAGGTTAAGGTTAGGCATCACATTACCAAGGCTAAGGTTAGGATTACAGTTAGGTTTAACATTTAAAAAAACGAATTGCCGGTCTTGAGAAACAATGTGCATCGTTCTGGATTAGAAAAAACTAAAACACACCTTGCCTCCAGCTGGATCACTGCCCATCCACAATCTGCAACCAAAATGTCCTAGTAAACATCCACACTATTAATGCTACTAAACCCACAACTGTTCTAGTATCCAGGTTGTGCAGTCACAGCCCTTGTCATATGTTCATATTTAACAAGATTAAGTTTTACAAGATACACTGCTGAAACAAATAAGGGAATATGCAACCATCAAGATATAACACTAAGTCAATTAAACTTCAGTGATGCCAATCTGTCCAGTTAGGAAGCATAAGCAATTGTAAATCAATTTCATGTTGTGGTGCAAAAGAAAGTGAAAATGTGTAATGTGAAGTAAGGCAGGAGGCAAATGTGATAGCAGATATTTAATGAATGATGGTTGGATGTGCAAACACTAATCAGGAACTAACAAAAGACTAACAAAATCAAAGGTGCGCAGAAGGGCGCTCGCATAGAACTTAAACCAGACTAACTACGGCAAATAGCTGACGTAGCATTATATCCAGGAATCATTAGTAAAACAGGCAATGCATAACTGAACATTCCCTTCTGGTAGTAAATCTACAGGCAGTCGTCTGGAATTAGCAGTTCATATTATTTACAACAATATGTAGATGCATCCTAAGGTGTCCATATCAAACTCGTCACTGCTCCATGTAAGATTTTTTAATTGGTTACTTCCAAATTCTCAAATATATTATCATTGGCTCCTATGCATCTTCAAATGTATTATTTTACCCTATCCCTTCTATTTAAAACAGTATCTAACTCCATATGTATCCGCTTTTTCTCCTAGACATATTCAGCAATCTTATATTACTAATTCCAAAACCAATAAAGGAATCAGCAGACGTGCATTTAAATTTAAAGCACCGTCCGACTGCAGGGTTGCCAGGACCCAGAAATATTTCCAGCCCAATGACAACTCAAATCCCGCGTAAATGGAATGAAAACTAGCCCACTTTTCCAGTGTCCAAACAGATTAAACAGCTGGATTCCCACAAAGGGCCTTAAAATATATATGAATACTTAATATGTATAGTATGTATATTTTAATATATAAAACAATCTTCTGTTTACACACAAGCATCAAAATTAAAATGAACACACTGTTAATCTAAATGAACATACACTGGCTTTTATCAATGTTATTACTAATATGCTTGCTGGGTGAACTTGAACACTTGTCCCTTTGTTTTTGTTTGTCTACTCTTTTTTCAGGGGGGGTTTCCAGAAAGCAGGTTATGTGACATAACCGGGTAAGTTTCAGTGTAAGTAAGCGGATAACCTCAGCTTTCGGTTCTAAAAACAGAGGTAACTTTCAGGGTATGTAAGTTGCCATAGCAACTCACTCTCTGAACATAACCTGCTCCGGAGCAGGTTATGTTCAGGTTATGTTCCACTGTTAGTTTGTTTCGGAGAAGTGACAGAGCATGGCGTGCCCTTTTGAAGGTGACATAAGTGGATGTCGAAGCACAGATAATACAAAATATTATCCGCCGTGAGAGGGTGAAAAGACATCGATGTGCTTTTGTATCCAAATGAACATTTGCAGGAGCGTTACCGTTTTACACAACTTTCATTAATTTATTTAACAAATATTTTAAAACCACACATATCAAACGTGACACAACGCGGATCAGCGCTTAACACAGAGCACATTTTGTGCATAATTGCCCTTTGTTTTTTGTGACGGGTAGTTTTTTCTTTTGCATAAGCGATGCAGAGCATGGGAAATGCAACTGTGTGTAGGGCTGTTCGTACAGTAGCTACTCTATGTCTTGCAAACGGTTCCTACACACTTTTGTGCAGTTCCCTGGCCACACACCAGTGACAGTTATTAAAGAGGAATTCCACAGAGTGGCAGGTTTGTCCTTTCTAAGATATTTAATGAGAGACAATTGTAGCTACATGTCACTACGTAATCTATCCATATACTGTGTAATGCCACAATTATTCAAAAATGTTTGTCATTGTATAATCAATTTCAGGGTTCCCAAATGTGATTGGGTGCATTGATGAAATCCACATTTTCATTAAAGTACCTTCAGTCAATGTTAAATCAGTTACAGTCAAGTTTTGATCATTGTTCATTCAATTCTCTATTTCCTGTAATAAAGACATTTGTATGTTTTGCTTTATACACCATTCAACCACAATGTCACATTAATGTTCAAATACTGTTTCCCACCTTTAGCTGATGCTCTAGCAACTGAATTTCAAGTATGGCCTTTTGTATGTTGACCCTTTTCTCCTATATTGGAAGCATATGCAGTAAAATAACAATGACTGAAACAATGACTGTAAAATGCATTCCAATGCCTTTTGAAATGGTGACAGTTGATGATTTTATGTATTACAAACACAAAAAATTAAAAGTGAATATATCAATAAATCATAAGTTTTAATATGGTAAACCTACATTTTACTAAGCCACTTGTGTTGGTAGCTTTGTCTGATGAACTGCCCCCTGGAATCCCATCGACCACAGGTCAACCTTTATTAAGGGACAGTGCCAACTCAGCCGGGGTGAGGGAAAGTGGAGGTGGACCCCCGCCTGTTTTACGGGCCTCAGCCTTCTTTCTATTGGCTACATAGAAAATCTAATTACATTAAATACTAAATTACATTGCTTCAGTAACATTTTAGTAAGTTAAGAAAATATTACCCTGTTGGAAAATGTTTTTGTTTCATTTCTACTTGGCTCAAAGTTCTTTTTATCAGGGATTACACCTGATAAAACGAGAAGCCAATAGTCTATATTACTAGCCAAATATGTACATGACTACAGTAATATTAAGAAATTTATAGAGGGCAAAAAGTAAATGCATGTCTATTTTAAAACATGCCCAAAAGATTTTTGCATTACAGGAAAAAATGGCCCAATATAATTTCATAAACTCACATATTTACTCTGTCCATTATTTTTTCCCAAGCCAAGTCTCTTTCATTGCTGATACAGCAGTATTGCTTTTTTAGTAATAATGGGCTTATAGTCTTGATAAGCAAGCATTAAAACCTCCAACTCAGTTTCAATGAAATATGTAACTCGCTTTTTTCTTCCTGGATTTCCATGGTAACTCAAGAAATCCCCAATCTATTGAATATGTCTTTACGTACTCGCCGTGTGCGCGCAGTAACTCTGGGTTACCGATATGAGGTTGATTGAAATAACTCCTCACAGGCATTTTGGAACCGACATACCCAGAGTAAGCAAGTTTTGGGTTAATCTCAGGGCTGTTTTATTTGAGTCATTTGCTCTCTCTTCCCCACCCTTCTCAAGTTATACTGAATAGATTTCAGCAATAAAGAGAGAAAGCATCCATGGTGATGGTTTACATTTATTGCAGCATTTGTTTCTTCTTTGCATGTGAGCTCGAATCCTCATTAAATTTGGCAAATAATTCGGCTCTAGTCTGTTTTAAAGCTTGTTCTTAATCAGTGACATTTGGGAAAATTGATGCATTGCTGAATGGTAAAGCAAGAAGACTCAATGCAAAATTACCAAGATATTCAATGTTTCTATCACCTGCAGTGTCTGTGTATTTATAAACTTCTACCAAGTTCTCTGTTTTGCTAAATTCTGCATTGTTCCATGCACTCCAGGGTGTGAATTATTCTACACTGTTGCTCTGCTTTTCGTGCATCTCCCTTGAAGAAGTGGAAAAAGGGAAGATAATCAAAACTTGGCTTACTTGACATCAGAGCACTTTATGTAGACAATATGAAGATTGCAATCATGGAATTTCAGTTATGTTACCTACACATTGTGTTACAGCCATCAGTTGCAAGACCAATGCAATTCAGTATGGTCAAGTTGTTGTCATTCAGGAATTTGAACAAAGCATTTGCTATGGTCAGTGAATCACCAGCTACTATATTGATCATTCCTGCAAAAGTGCTTATGATTCGTGAGAGCTTCTTGCTGTAATATCTAAAGACTATGCACAGTTGTTTTCTGGTTGTGACATCAATGCTCTCATCAACAATAAGACAGTATGGTCCACTTCCTATATCTTCCAGAAGGTCTTCATGTACTACTGGTCCTATCACTGAATTAATTAGTGCTGTGCATTTTGTTCAATGTAAACTAATACCGACATGGAAATTTCTTCTACAACACTACCTAAATTATCAACAGCTGAAGCGCTTGAGTGACCAGCAATGTGTGCAGCCAGGTTCAACTCTGCCTCTTTCACAGCAACATTAGTTCTTAGAAAGGAACTGCCTGTGTCAAATAATGTTCTGGCATTTGAGAAAGGAGCCAGATTTTTTTATGTTTTTCAGTCGCACCATAAACTACCAGATCACGGTGGTGAGCTCAGATTTCACATTTGCAAAATTTGCAGAACGCTTTTCTATCATCATTTGGAATACTTTAAATCCACTCCTTTAATCCTTTTTCCCATTCTTTGCAATACTTCTTTCCATATTTTCCCCATTTATCTGACATTTTTAGAATGCTGTCTACTCACGATCAGCAGGTGGGTGTTGCCAAGTATTAATTCCCGGGGATCAATACCCACTAATAAAATGATTCCTTTTTCATTTTATCTTTGTTTAAATTTTTTTGCGGCCGCAGTACATTATTATTATTATTATTAAATCTAGCCCAAATAAACGCAACCCGCGACTCTGTACGTTTTCACGTGACTCCATTTTTTTAAATAGCCCTATTTTGCAGGAAAACTTGTGCTACCCTGACAACTCTGTCCAACTGGAATAATCTCCCAGCTAATATTAAAACTATCAATTCACTACATATCTTCAAGAACTCACTATTATCATTTTTCAAAACAACATGTTGCTGCCTTTGATGTTATTTTCTTCAGCATTTACTTATCAATATATTTGTTTTTATTTTATTATTAGTATTAGTATATTTATAAATAATTTTATTATATATTATAAGTGTTTTTATTAATACTAATTTCATTTTATTTTTCTTGCATTTTACTATGAATGGGAGCTGAGGGCTCCGGGTAGGGAAATGCAAGCCTTAATGTATTAATGTATGTACATATAGACTTGCACCATGACACAGTTTTAAGCTTGACGAGTACTATATTTGGGTGGTTTTCTGGATTTTCCCTAGCTTCAGAATGCTGCTCAGATTAGAAAAAACATATGGCTAATATTGTTCAAGACATATTTCGTTTGGTTTTGGTTTGGTTATCCTTTGCTAAGTTTAATACCTTCTTTAACCTTGTTGGTTTCAGTTAATCAGGTTGGTTCTATCAACACACTCTATTGAACCATAGTTAGTGGGCTAAGTCACTTCATCGCAGGACAGTCTATGTCACAATGGTCTTGGGTTCGAGCCTGACCATTAGTTCTCTGACTTTCCCTGGGCCTCCTGCACAAGGCAGCGCAAATTGGCATAGCGTGTCCCGGAATTTGGATTAGGTAAATCTGATTCTATATCCTAGCAATTTTGCATAAGAAGGAGAAGGACCCCACTTTATGCTCTTCATACAGGCTCCTTAATGTTGATGTGAAAGTGCCTGCATACTTGATAGTGAGGCATCTTGAAGCAGTCTTACCAGGGGTTGTTTCAGAGGAACAGACCGGCTTTATTAAGGGCAGATTTTTTTTCAATATTCAGCTCCCCTGTTAAAAACACTAGGCTAAACCTGGACAGATCGCACCTGTACTTTGGATAGGGCGCCTCATTTGTGTGCCAGTATAGCTGTAGGTTCTGTGTGTGTATTATTTAAATTTACCATGGCAATAAAAGCTCTTTGTAAAAAAAGGTACTTTGTTTCCATGTCCTTGCTTAGACTTACGGCCCCATACCTCCTTTGCTAGCCGCAGGGTGGCCTTGGACCTTGGTAGTGACATCCCACTCCCCTCCTGGGGAGAAGTATGAACGTAAGAAATGGGGGCTCATCCAGGATGTCACTGCGCACTGCCCGGGTGACTCTGTGGTCAGTAACTGAGGTGTGGTGTTAGGGTGTAAGTTAGGACTAGCTTGGTGTAGTTACATTTTAGTTTGTTTAGTACCTTTAGTGTCGTAGTGCCTGTTTTGTCTTTGTGTTACCAGTTAGTGTTCAGCAATTGTAGTGTTCAGGGATGGTGACGTTAACTGTGGAGGTCTTTCTGGCAGGCCCCTCTGCGGAGGCGTTGAAAGACCTGCGCAAAACGGATTTAGTGGCGGTGGCTAGGTATTACAATCTGACAGTAGGACAACATGCACTCAAAGCAGAGTATGTTGAGGTCATAAAGGACCATTTATTGAGTATGTCAGCGTTATCTGCAGCTGGCATAGAGCATTTTGGGGATGAGGAAGAAGACAAGGGTAAAGAGGATGGGGGGTTGAGGACTCCCTCGCCTGCACTGTTGGAGGATGGTGCGGGAGATGGGGTGGTTTGTACTCCTCGGTCTCTGCCCAAGCTCGAGGCTTCCTCCCCTATAGGTCACAGTTCATACAGTGAGACCGAGCGTCTCAAGATCCGAGTGGCCAGTCTTGAGGCAGACCTGCAAGACAAAGCAGAGGAGATATGGAGGATAGAAAATTGGATAAAGAAGCAGAGATCAGGCTGAAGGAAATAGAGGCAGATAAGGAGGCTTGTATACGGCAAATGGAGTTAGAGGCTGGTTCTACTGAGTCATCCTTACCTTCGCGTCAGTCAGCTCAGTTTGATGCTGGCAAAAATATTGCTTTGGTGCCACCTTTTTGGGAGGCTGAAGTAGACCACTACTTTGCTGCTTTTGAGCGTGTGGTCATGGCGTTACATTGGCCAAAGGCGGTGTGGTCCCTTCTGCTCCAGTGCAAACTGTCTGGAAAACTGTCAAGGCAACTATACTTCGGGCCTATGAATTAGTTCCTGATGTTTTAGGGGTTATAAGAAACCTGGTAATCGTATGTACGTAGAATTTGCTAGAGACAAAGAGTCCCTATTTGACTGGTGACGTGTTGCCAGCAAAGTTACCACCTTACAAGAAGTAAAAGAGCTTATTTTGTTGGAAGAATTTAAAAATCACTTACCTGACCGATTAGTTATTCATTTAAATGAACAGAGGGTGGCGACATTGACCCCGGCTGCCGTTGTAGCAGAGGAATATTATTTTACAATATATTATCTTGAGGGATACGGGAGCTTCCCAGTCTGTCTTACTTTCTATTGTGCTGCTGTGGTCTGGCAGATCGTACACAGGTTCTCGATATGGGTGACACCTTAGTGCCTGTGCATTTATGTAAGCTCTAAATAGAAGTCTGGTTGGTTCGACGTAGGTGTTGTAACTAACTTACCAGTAAAGGGGGTCACGTTGCTGCTCGGTAACAACATCGCCGAGGTAGTTTTATTCCCTGGGTGTGAGGTGTCTAACTAACACTATTAGAAAGCTTCGGTCTTCGGCTGCTCCGTTGACAGTGGTCGGGTGCATGCAGGAGACAATATTCACAATTGTATTGCTTCAGCGCATCCCTTGAATGTGACTAGGGAGGTCTGTTTTAAACGCTTGGCTGAGACATTTTAGGGGAGAAAGTAGGGCGCTTGGATCAACTGATGTGTGGCAAGCAAAAGCCCAGATTATGCGTCCTCCCTCTTTCCCAGAGCCGGTGTTGTCGCTAGCGTCTGATCAGACAGGGTCTGGTCGCCTAGGCATGACTTAGTGTTTTTATTTTCAGACATAGGCTGGGGTTCGTTTATTTAGAAGAAAGTTAAGATGGGTCTTGTTCGGTGGGATGGTGTTAAGGCGGTCATGTTTGGAAGGGGGGTTGGGGGAGGCCATGTTCGATGGGGGGGGGGGGGGGGGGGGTGTCTTTTTTGGTGGGAGGGATGTTCTGCTGTGTTTTTTTGGTCATCCATGTAAATTTCATCTTCAACTTTAATAAAGTAACATTGCAAAAAAAATTATCTATAATGCCACGTCGCTCTTCAGCGACTCCTTGTGTTCAGATCGGACGCCTATAAACTAATTTGCGGAAGTATAGTTGGTGAATGTAATCATCCCGTGCATGACCTAAAGGCTTCCATGTTGGCGGAACAGTGCGAAAAGAATCGGAGGCTCAGTTGACATGTGGTTGGATGAAACATGTGCACGCCCCTTGTCATCCCACAGATCTGTACAAGGAGTTGTGGAGCTGCCAAAAAGGCAGGTTTAGTGGGAATTAAGAAGGGAGCAAAAGCAGAAAAAATTCTCAAAAATAATAATAATTCTCTAAAACAATGTGTTTTAGAGAATTATTATTATTTTTGAGATTTTTTCTCTAAAACAATGTGTTTTCGGCAAACTAATGTTTTTTTATGACATTTTCAGTAAAGGAGAAGACTTAAAAAGAAAGATTCATCACTAGATGAGTAATAAAACACCTATGGTGCCTAAAAGCTTTGCACAGTACAGAACACAAACACTTTTAGCAGATGGTCGGCTGTATGGCTGAAATGGGGAGGGAAGGTGTATGTGTCAGTGTGTGAGTGTGTTTCTGCAGTAGCTGGTGAATAAGGGAGTCGAGCGTTTGATCTACGTATATGAGTATTTGAACATGGTTGGGTGGGTGAGTGAGATTCCCTTAGGAGCAAAGACACTGGGCATAGCGACTTTCAGGTAGTGCAGGCAGCTTGCACCCAATTTTGCATTCAATGACCTCTCAATGTCTGAAGAGAGCTTACGGTATAAACATAAAGTATAAACTTGTTCATCCTCTACGCTATATTGTTGTGGATTAAGGTCATGCTCAGTCCTAGTAAAAAGATACAAGGGAATATCGTATATAAAGTTGTAAACATTCCTATGCTGGGTTTGAATAAATCTAAGATTTAGTTTTCAATTTCAACTTCTACATTTAGATACACCACAGCATCCTAGTACCTTGCCAACCAGGAAAGCTACAGGAACCATATTAAAGATTTGTGTAACTAAACCAAAATATTACAGAACCTACTGTTTGAAACATAGGTATATGTACTGACTTACTTAAAGGTGCTATATGTAATACATGTACTGTAATAAATCCAAAAATGACGCCAATGCCTCATCAGATATTAAGGAAACATGTTAAGCTGAAATACTATATTTTCTGAAAACAATGCTAATGTCAGTATTTTTTCTTTTGGAAAGGTACGTTCCGGGACGGAATTTATGTTTATGTTTTTGCCTGTGTGTTGTTATCAACTGCCCATTTTGACAGCACAAACGGATTGCCAGGCATATCTGTAAAAACGCAAACCCAGCGCGCTACAGCCACGGAAGCAGCAAACAAACAAACGAACGAGATCATAGAGATTCTACACAACCTAAAAAAAACTCTGCATGTTTCTAAACGGTTCCATGACCATAGACGTAGTAAAACACAGTTCGCTTGTCATGATTGCGCTGATCTTTTTCGTCACGTTAGTTTCGATTCTGGGGAGGAGGTGGCGGAGGGATACAACTCAGGTATTTTGAATTTGAACTGCAGTACCCATTTAACGCTGGCTGTCCGTTCTACATATAGCACCTTTAAGGTATAGAAATGGACAGAATGGTGTTTATTGTTAAACAATTGTGGTGGATTAATTGTTTTTTATTCAATGCCTACACTGCCATGTTCATTTTTGGCGCTCCCTGAAGCAATATTGGTAAAACCTGAGCTGTTTCAATAGCCCACATTTTTACATTATATTCAAGTAGAAATATATATAATAGAGGTCAGTGTAACTGTCAAACTGCAAGACGTTAAATACATCATCAGACCTTGCACTTGTGCAGTGGGCCCTAGGTTCCTTGGGGTCCTCTTGGTGGAGGACAATGCCCGGCCTCATGTGGCCAGAGTGTATAGGCAGTTCCTGGATCATGAAGGCATTGATGCCATTGACTGTCCCTCACGTTCCCCAGACCTGAATCCAATTGAAAACCTCTGGGACGTGATGTATCGGTGCAACCGATGCTGCCAAGTAGAGCCACAGACTGTCCAGGAGCTTATGTTGCGTTCCATTTGGCTCAGAAGTTGGAGGTTGAAACTGGGAATGTCACACCCAGGAATGTCACACCCGAGTTAAAACAAGTTGATCGCATTCCAGTTAACGAAGTGGGAAAACAAGATGCATGCCCCCACGAAAGCCTTCGTTGTTCTTGCCCTTTGGGAATATAAACAACTACAGAACAACTAGCCAATTTTAGCAAAACCAGTTGATAAAAATGCATTTCAGTGTGTCCAGAGACATGTCGAGAGACAGCAGTTGGACAGTACTGTGTGTACAACAATTTTCATTAAAAACAAATAAAAACAATTGCCATACTAAAAATGAACAGTAACAACTAATTTCACTTACTGTTAAAACAGGGTGCTGCCATTTTGGAAAATGAACTTGGGGGTGTTGAAATATCTCAGACTTCGCGACTAGGAATTCCCACTTGGGTGGGCATTCCAGTTGAAATTATGACTGGGAACTCTTTTCTGACATTATGAGTTGCCGTTATGATAATCATGCAAGTTGGAACAGCCAGTGATATCAATTGTTTACTTTTACTTTCTGAATACGTTTGAATTCAGCCCTCAATCAGTTGCTGATTTTGGATTCCATTGACCAGTGTTACAGTACTTCATGATGTTCAGTCAAGATTTTGTTATTTAATATGTTTCGTTCATTGAGACCCGATGTGTGATTTGAATGTTCCTTTAATTATTTTGAGCAGTATAGAATTGATTGCTGTTATTGCTATTGGAGGGCCAGTAGGGGGCATTCCCCCCTCTGGGCTAAAGATCTATCTATCTTTCTCTTTTTATCTCTCTGTCTCTCTCTCTATATGTATTTACAGAGTTGTGCTCATAAGTTTGCATACCCTGGCAGAATTTTGACATTACTGCATTAATGTTGACAATATGACTATTCATGCAGAAAAATTAGATTGTTGGATAGTGATAATATGATGCCAATTATGATGCCACAGTCGATTGGCTCCTTTGTAAACCATACTGATATGGATCATAAATCACTCATATGGCCCTAACAATGTTTACATACCCTTGAATGTTTGGCCTTGGTGGAGACACACAAGGTCACACACAGGTTAAAATGGAAGAGAAAGGTTAATTTTTCGACACCTGTGGTATTTGAAATTGCAATTAGCGTCAGTTTATCAATAGTCAATGAGTTTGTTAGCTCTCACGTGGATGCACTGAGGAGGCTAGATACTGAGCCATGGGGAGCAGAAAATAATTGTCAAAAGACCTGCATAATAAGGTACTGGAACTGCAGAAAGTTGGAAATGGATAATAAAAAGATTTCTAAAGCCTTGTAAATGCCAGTCAATCACATATTAAGAAGTGTAAGATTTGGTGATCTCTTGATATCAAGCCAAGTTAAGGTAGACTAAGAAAGATGTCAGCAAAATCTGCCAGAAAAATTTTCGGTAAACAAAAAATGCCCCCACAGGTAAACTTGGGAGACATACAGGCTGTTCTGGAAAAAGACGGTTTGGTTGTTTAAAGGAGCACAATACGACAATACTTACGAACAAAAAATAGCTGCATGGTCAAGTTGCCAGAAAGATGAAAACGTTACTGCGCCAGTGCCACAAAAAAAACATGTTTAATAATACAATATGTCCGACAACACCTTTACATGCCTGACCGTTTCTGGCACATTGTAATTTGAAGTGACGAGACCAAAATAGAATATTATGGTCACAACCATAAGCGCTATGTTTGGAGAGGGGTAAACAAGGCCTATAGTGAAAAGAATACCATCCCTACTGTGAAGCATGGTGGTGGCTCACTGATGTTTTGGGGGTGTGTGAGTTCTAAAGGCACTGGGAACCTTGTGAAAATTGAAGGCAAGATGAATGCAGCATGGTATCAGACAATACTGGCAGACAATTTGCATTCTTTGGCAAGAAAACTGCACATGGGATGCTCTTGGACATTCCAGCATGACAATGACGCTTTTCCATTAAGGCAAAGTTGACCTGGTTAAAGTAGAAAAAGGTGAAGGTTATGAAGTGGTAATCACAATCTATTGACCTTAATATCATCGAGCCACTCTGGGGAGATCTCAAATGTGCAGTTCATGCAAAACGACCAAAGACTTTGCATGACCTGGAGGCATTTTGCCAAGACAAATGAGCAGATATACCACCTGCAAGATTTTTAGACCTCATAGACAACTATCACAAATGACTGCACACTGTCATTTGGGGGCAATATACCGTATGAAAACTGAGGGTATGCAAAATATTGAACAGGGGCCATTTCATTATTTTCTTTGTTCCCATGTTTTGTTTTATGATTGTGCCATTGTGTTATGACCTACAGTTGAATATAACTCCCATGAGAATTGTTTTAAAAAAAACATTGTTTTGCCTGCTCACTCATGTTTTCTTTAAAAATAGTACATCTATTATCAATTCTCCAGGGGTATGCAAACGTTTGAGCACAACAATATATATATATATATATATAAATATATATATATAGCTCTGAAAAAAAGATCTCAATAAAACAAATGCATTATCCTCTGTATTGCACAAATAGCATAAACTCAGCAAAAATGAATTTGAAAGATATTAATAACTTTACAGAGTTTCATTGTAAATGGATTAAGCAATGTTTTCCATGCTTGTTCAATGAACCATAAACAATTGATTGAACAATGAACATATGCACCTGTCGAACCATCATTTAGACATCAACAGCTTACAGATATTATGCAATTAAAGCCACAGTTATGAAAACTGAGGAAACTAAAAAGACCTTTCTGCTGTCTCTGAAAAATACAGAAAGAAAGATGCCCAGGGTCCCTGCTCATCTGCGTGAATGTGCCTTAGGCATGCTGCAAGGAGGCATGAGGACTGCAGATGTGGCCAGGGCAATAAATTGCAATGTCCATACTGTGAGACAGCGCTACAGGGAGAGAGAAAGGACGGCTGATCGTCCTCACAGTGGCAGACCATGTGTAACAACACCTGCACAGGATCAGTACATCTGAACATCACACCTGTAAGATAGGAACAGGATGGCAACAACAAATGCCAGAGTTACACCAGGAACGCACAATCCCTCCATCAGTGCTCAGACTGTCCTCAATGGGCTGAGAGAGGCTGGAAAGTCGGCTTTTAGGGCTGTTGTAAGGCAGGTGCTCACTAGACATCACCGGCAACAATGATGCAAATGGGCACAAACCCACCTTTGCAGAACCAGACAGGACTGTCAAAAAGTGCTCTTTGCTGACGAGCAGCAGTTTTGTCTCATCAGGGGTGATGATTGGCCTTGCGGTTATCAAATAATTATGAATAACCAAGGCCTGCACTATGGTGCGGGATCGTTTAGGAGGTGGAGGGTCTGTCATGGTCTGGGGTGGTGTGTCAGCATCATCGGAATGAGCTCGTTGTCATTGCAGGCAATCTCAACGCTGTGTGTTACAGGGAGGACACCCTCCTCCTTTATGTGGTACCATTCCTGCAGGCTCATCAAAATCTTATTCATGTGGATCATTGAGCCATTTTTGATTTTTAAGGAATATCTTTTTTCATAGCAAATATTGACTTTTCATATACTCTTTCACGACTGGCGCTCACCTTATATATCAGTTGATAGAATTGCTGCTGGTAGTCAAAAACAAAAATATCCATGTGTCCTAGAGACTATATTTATTTTAATCCGTTTTCTAATGAATTGTTAGATTTTTATTAGCTTTTTCTGAGGCAAGGGTCTTTTCTCCAGCTATACCCTTTAATACAGCAATATAAAAACAACAGCCGCAATTAAACTAATGCATAGAGACATTTAAAACATTGAAAATAGAGTACAAGGTATTTCTTGCTTGTAATAACTAAAATAATCTGCCAATGGAACAAGCCAAATTAAACTGATTTTCAGGGCATATTTATAAAAACAAGTGTAATTATCTAATACAAATAGCTTGTTAAGTAAATATGTTTTATTTTAAGGATGGTTAGATTTTTTTTAACCTGAATACAAGATAAATATACTTTTTTGACAGTGGTCAAAAAAGTATATTTATCGTTTTTTTAGTGTTGCCATTGTTGATGGAACAATGAATTCTGAACTATACCAGCAAAATCTAAAGGAAAATGTTAGGACATCTGTACATGAACTGAATCTCAATAGAAGGTGTGTCATGCAGCAAGACAACAACCCTGAGCACACAAGTCCAATAAAAAAGGGTTAAAGTAAATGTTTCGGACCTTAAACCGATCAAAATATTGTGTGGAATGTAAGCAACAACTGTATATTATAATGTACAAAATATTATCAACATAAATTTCTCCCCACAGTATGAGTAAATCTGAATTGTAACTGAAATCTAAAACAGAACACAGGAGCCTCTATTTTGGATGCAAGATAAAGCACAAGTGAGATCTCTTCCCACCGAAATTGAGGTGGAGGAGAATAGTGGGCGTGCACTCCAGGGACCCCTGGCACCACTCTTTACCCATGAGAGGATGCATGGAGTCGAGCAAAGATGAAAACATTTTGGCGAACGCTACAGTGCCTGGTACAACGAGTGGGAGAAATAAGCTTCTTTGGAGACATACTGTCCCCCACATTCTGGCCACAGGGGGTTTAGGGCTATGACTGTGCCCCCGTAGGCGAGTAATGACATTTCTTATGATGACCGCCTTCCTTACACATGCCCAGTGCAGGGAAGAAAAGGAAAAGGAAAAGCTTTATGCAGTTGCCCCCGAAAATGTTAACACACTTGTATTAATTAACATTTTATTCAATTGAATTAGAATGTTATGAACATGTTGGTTTCTACACAATATAACTGACATTTTACAAATCTTGATAATAGCTGTTGAATAGAAAAATATGTAAATGGACACAATTATTGGCACCAAACATATAATGGTGGACACATATTCGTGGCACATTCTTTGGCAAAGATAACTGTAGTTACATTGTTTTTGTTATTGTCCGTAAGGTTCTTGCAATTATCCACTTTAAACTTTGCCCACTGCTCAGCTGCACACTGTTGAGAATGTTTTAAGCATTTGGAAACAGGTCACTTCAAAGGAAATGTAGTTCCATTGTTATCGCTTAAATTCTACAAATACCTTTAAAGAAAACAATTTTACAGTGGTTCTAAATTGACTTACCTGGTTAAAACAGTAAGACATTTTGAGAAATTTATTCTACACGGACCCTTGTAAATAACACAAAATCAAGAATAAACCTATAGCTACCAGCTGACATACTCTTGTCCTTCGGAATGAACACCTCTAAAGATGTGCCTCTGTCCTTAGTCCTGAACACTTCAAACTGTTCATTCAAAGCTGTGCCCATGTCCATGGTGCTGAAAATCTCTAAAGTGTTGTGTCACTGGACACATCTGTCCACTAATGCACATAGCTCAATGACATAATGCTCTTTCTCTGTCAACCTTGCTAACAACCACTTTTGAAACCTACCAGTGTGATAATAGCCCTACCATGGTTGAAAATGCATCACTTTCACACTCCATATGTCAGTGTCATAGCTCTACTCCTACTCCCCTGCTGCTGATTTCTAGAAACCATTCTGTCAGACGGAAGTCAATCTAGAAGCACAATGTCATCTTGGATTATCAGACAGATGCTTGCTTCAGCAGTATCCTAATTACAATTAGAGACATAATAGACTCGAGTCAGATCAACATTTCCAAATCACAGCTATTCTCCCACCAAATTCAAAAAGGAAAACCAGCAATTAAATCCAGATTGGAAGCTAAAATCACTTTCCTCTCATGATGAATGTATATAAAATACACGTGAATTAACTTTCACAATATATGGGTGTGGTGATATTATGAATGCAATTTGAAAAGTAGCTGGCATTTAGAATCTGAACTCCTAACATCTGAAGCTTTCTACACAGTCCAGCCTTCATGAACTCACTCATACAGCCATAATTCGAATGCATAACTACTGATGCTAGGGAGAAAATATGACTCCAGAGTCGAAGTAATTGATAGGCGATGATTACAGAGCATTGTAACATCTCTGTAACCAAATGCCTTCTCCAGGAAGTCCAAGCAAGCACACTAATCAGGATAGTGACAAACAAGATTGATTACAGCATGTGTTTACTGTGTAACCAATATATCACCACCTCAACCAACAACGGCTGGCTCAGATGATACGTTATAGAGCGTGTAGAAGGAGAAATCAACTGTCTGTCTGGACTGCATAGCGCAAGTCATGCAGAGTGCAATTAGGAGGAAGTCTATCTTAGTAAATGGCTACAGTCAGTCTATCCAGTGCTGCACATCCTACACAGAGATTATATAAACCAATGTAAATGCCTTTCTCAAAGGACAACTCTGGCATCGCTATGAACCTACTGTACAATCTTTTCAGTCTGGAAGTCTAATACTTTTGTTGTGATACTTATCCGCCCACACTTTCTCCCTGAATTCCATCACATCCAATCTATGGCCCTGTCTCATCACAACAACTTTCAATAGATTTAGTAGAGAAGATAATTGCAAGCCCCCTTCATCTGACAAACTTTGTAAGCATCAAGCAGGATAAAACCAAGGAATCCTGCTAGCATTGCATTCTTGGGCAATGCTGGTCAATTTGCAATAGCCATTGGGCTTCCCAGTCACGTGCACTAATGGCACAATCAAAGGTGAACATAGATGGTGGTAGCCAGGTTGGTGCCACAAAACAGCAGCTTAGAGCACTGTGCCACCTTAGAGATCTCTGTATTACTTTTCAGTGGCAGTCTATACAATCATACTTTTTAACTCATTGTTGGGAAATGGTTAGCAAATACCAATTGTACATAACAGATTTATTTGTGTCACGGCATGAAAATAAATCCCACCACCCACCATAATTCTGGTAGATTTTGAATTGGTTGGATTCAATATTTATTTCACCCACCATGCTGCAAGGTTGTCACACAGGGCACTGTAGAGTACAAGTGTTTCATATGCATTTTTGTTACAAATTGCTCAGTCAACCATGAGTATTTGAAATTGTGAGTTACAGCTTACAAAAACAATGGCAACAGAATGATGGGAATCCTTTAAAATTACCTGGAGTTCTGCATATATTGGTCATAACACTTAATCTGATCTTCAACTAACAGTAGACAAACACAGTCTGCTTAAATATAAACAGACAAATGATTGTACTTTTTTTGTCTATATTGCAAACATAATAAATAAATTCACATTGCAGGATGGAATATGTATGTAAAACCCCTGGGCTCAGTAATTTAAGTCAGGAGTCAGAAAACTCCTGTTGCGGTGACATCACTGTGCGAAATTCCGAACACATACGGTGGTCGAGCTTGGAATTACCGAACATGCTGAGGACGTATTTTTTATGACTGTAAACATGACCAGCACAATGATTTTGAGCTGTTTATGGGTCTGGGGTGTTACTTTAATGAACGTGCACCTGTGGACCAGTTGTTAAGACACTGACTGCTTACAGATGGTTGGCAATTAAGGCCACCTTAATGAAAACCTAGGACACTAATAGCTCTCTTGGATCAATTGACGCTCTTGAGCGTCAAAAGCTCTATATCTCACGAACCATGCTAGCAACTAAAGCTTGGTACTGTTGGAAAGGGGAAGATCAGACAAAAAGAATGAGTGGTGGCTCATCCCTGTAGGTTTAACAAAGCCATAGTTATGGTGCCTCAAAATCAGTCATGTTTTTCAGACAGTCGCCGTTTTACTAAACACATTACAGACAGGAATTAGGAAGTGAAAATGACAAATTAACAACTCTGCAATGATGTTGGACATCATACTGCACAACACCAACACTTTTAAAAAGTGAAAAATGAATGGGATTTAAAAACACTTATAGAAATATAGTAATAAATGGATGCAGCATTTTGAAGTTGACTTGTTTGCATGGCCTCCAAACTATTCACACTGGTCCAAGACCCCTGGGGGCTTGACAATAAGCAATAAAAAACCTTATTCATTATAGATAACATGCTTTTACAAATAAAAAACAACAAAAAATACATACCGTTTTAGTTTTTTGGGGATAAATATAAAAAACATAACATTTAATGACCTAGGATGTTGGATTTCATTTATCCATGTTGTAGCCATGGGTCTGCTGTGTCCAGAACCATAAGGCACTTCACTGTAGGTCAAAGTATGACCTTTCTAGAGGCCAAAAAGTAAACTGTGTGCCAGGCAGACCTAAAACCCCTTAGACCTTGAAGGGCTAAAGAGACCTTCCTACATATTCTGAGAAACACCAAAAGTAAGATGCCCAGGTTCCCTGCTCACCTGCGTGAACGTGCCTTAGCCATGCTGCAAAAAGGCATGAGGACTGCAGATGGGGCCAAGGCAATACATTGCAATGTCCGTACTGTGAGATGCCTAAGGCAGGGCTACAGGGAGACAAGAAGGACAGCTGATCATCCTCACAGTGGAAGACCATGAGTAACAACACCTGAACAGGATTTGTAATTCTGAACATCACACCTGTGAGACAGGTAGTTAGACTCAAGTGTATCAGGAATAAGTGTTACAACAATGTTTGTACTCTGGTGTGGGATCAGTTATGAGGTTGATGGTCTAATATGGTTTACAGCATCCTCGGACTCAGCTCTTTTGCAAGGCAATCTCAATGCTGTGCTTTACAGGAAAAACATCCTCCTCATGTGGTACCCTTCCTACAGGCTCATCCTGACATGACCCTCCATCATGACAAGGCCAGTATTATGCCATTGACATCCAAGTGCCTGTATCTCAATCCCATTGAGCACATACGGGACCTGTTGGATAATTTGGTGAGGGCCAGTGCTATTCCCAGAAATGTCAGGGAACATGCAGGTGCCTTGGTGGAAGAGGGAAAACATTTGACAGCAAGAACTCACAAATTTGGTGAAGTCCACAAGGAGGAGATGCACTGCAGTAGTTAATGCAGCTGGTGGCCACACCAGATACTGACTTTTACTATTACTTCTGGGGAACTTGTTCAGTTCATGTCTTGGCTCTGGAATCTTTTGCTGTTCATACAAATAATTTACACATGTTCGGTTTGCTGAGAAATAAAGGCAGTTGAAAGTGAGAGGACAATTCTTTTTTTGCTGAGTTTACATGTCACGGTACATGTGAAGTCAGTGGTTTCCATTCCCCACAGACTCAACTCCTGTTTCTGGCTTCCCTGGATTCACAACTGCATGGCTTGTCTTGTCTTGATTACACACACCTGGTTTCCAGTCCCTCCTTGGTGTATGTACAGTATTTAAGTCCCTCTGTTTGCTCATTATTTTGTTTGTCATTGTTTCTTGTAAGAGTTTTCCTGTTATTTATAGTTCATTTGTTCTGTTATTACTTTATTATTAATTCCTTACCATGGAATTATGCACATGGCTCCTGCCTGCTATGTCCCAACACAATAATAATACAGTACAAAACAAACACATTTTTGGAAGGGAAACTTTACATAGCAAATCTGCATACCTTTTTTTTATTATTTTCTTGTGAATAGGGGTGTGGAAGTGTTGTTGGCTGGTAAAAATAATCTAGTGGCTGGTAGATTTTAGATGTACCTACCACAGTAGCTGGTAAACCAAAAAGTAAATGTTATGCCCTGAAGTTTGTAAACCGCTTATTTACTTTCTTTACGCTTTCTTTAGGCCTACCCCAAAAAAGTTCCCACTGAATGTTTTTTTAAACTGACATGACTGCAAGCTTTAAGGCACACAAACATAGACCCTGTGGGATGTGTTCACAGGCTTTTAAAATATGTTTTGTATAAGAGAGGGACAGAATATCCCATCTAAAGAATTTGTCATTATTTGTGACTAGAGCCTGTAAGAGAGCAGTGGTCAGTAGCCCTCCGACATGTGGCTGTAAGTGACGGATTAGGGCTATGATGGTGCAGCGATCAAGGAATTGACCAGCTGTACAGTATGGAAATTAAATTGTTTTGGATGGGTGGATTCAATGAGAATTGTTTGGTGCTGCAGATATATACGAATGGCAAGTAACCAAGGAAGGCATGAAACAATAGTTACAAAGTACAAATGCTAAGTAATGAAATATTCAGAAGGATTTAGTGTATTCATTTGGGTGTAATTATTTCTGTGGCGATTTTAGACAGGCAATTTGGAAAGTTGTGGTTTATATTGACAAACCTAACCTTAATATCAGTAATGTGATCAGGGGCGTGTCATGGATTTCATTTTTTGTTTTAATTACAGCCATCAAAGTCAATCATTTTCCTATCCTTAAGTAACTGCATTGTTTGTTTTTTTTGGGTCATTTTCATGCTGTAAGGTGAACCACCTGCCCATCAGCTATCTAGCAGAGGGCTACAGGATGTCCTCAAGAATATGGGTGTACTTGGCAGTGTCCATTTTCCCTTCAATCCTGACCAATTGCCCAGTCCCGGCTGAAGAGAAACACCTCCCCAACATAATGTTGCCACCACCAGGCTGCAGAGTAGGTATGGTGTGTTTTGGCTGGTGTGCTGTGTTTTTAGTTTTGCTAAACTTAACACTTGGAGTTCAGTCAAAATAATTAAATCTTGGTCTCCTCGGACCATTAAACGTTTTGCCACATGGTGTTAGTATCTTCCAGGTATTTTTTGCAAAGTGCAAATGAGACTCCATATGGCCCTTTTTCAGAAAATGCTTCTTTCTTGCCACCCTGCCATACATGCCAGCTTTGTGTGAAACTGGTGAGATTGTTGTCACATGTACAGACTGACCAATCTCAGCCATAAGGACCTGGCTCAGTCATCCAGTTGGGAGAGACATCCTGATCTAGGCAAAGTGTTGGTGGTGCCATATGCTTTCCACTTCTTAATATTGCTCTGAACCATACTCAAAGGGATAGTTACAGCCTCTGAAATATGTGTATCCTTCTCCTAACTTCTGCCTTTCCATAACTTTTACAAGCCCTTTCGAAAAAGCACCTTTCTAACCATGTTGTATTCTCTGTGTTTTGATGCACTATTAGTAATGGTTTCATCATGGAACAGCTGGTTATTTTACGTAGCGTAGTAATCAAACCACTACATTTGATGTCAGGTGGGGGGAAATTAGCATGGTTTGTGACCTGGGAAGTTACTTTTTTACAATATAAAGCACTGTGTGTTCGTATACGAGGATCTGATTGCATAAATATTATATATTTGCATCCTGTGTGAAAATAATTAGTTAAATGGTCATGTTAATCTATTCACAAATTACAGAGTGGTTTAGATTGTGTGTCAACACTTGAAATTGTTACAGGTGAAAAGCAATGTGTCAGCATGTGCTTCCAAATCCTTTGTCTTGGCATTCTCTGATGATGCAATATTTATATTTATTTTATATATTTCCTAGATTAAAAAGTGCCTATGGATAGCAGGGAATGGGAACATAGTATAACCAGTGTTTTAGGGCAAACAGTATTTTGCTAAATTTCCACGTACACAGAGAAGCAGCAGTGTGAACATGCATGGATGTCAAAATGAGGACACTTCTGCTTCATGGATGGGACAGCGATCAGAGATGATGACTGAGGCCTCATACTAAAGGCCCTAAGAACAGATGAACATATGTGACATCACACAGTGAGTGAAGCATTTCCGGATAGTATTAGCCAACACAAAAAGTACAAACATTTGTGAGGAACAGAAAATGTATTCAATTAAATTGCTTTTTTATTTTTTCTAGTATTAGTGAAGTCAGTTCTGTTTGGAAATCCGAATGAGATTTGTTTGTTCTAACATCTGATTGATTTATGTCTATCAGCCGTAGTTAGTCCCATGGTAATTACACAGCATACTTAAATCATCAGTGGGTTTACCTGCGGAAGCAGCGTTCTTGCTTCAGTGTGCCCTCCCTCCCGCCCCTGCTTCCACCTGTTCGGTTCTGTCTGGGTCTGTTGGTTTTGTGTGATTGTGGTTTGCTGGGTGGTTTTGTTATTGTTTGCCAGGCTCATCGCTCAGGATTATTGTTATTCATAACTGCCGTTACCTGTTGTGAATAGAAGCAATGTATATTCACTATTCACTATGTTGGTGTGGTTGAACCATATGCCAAAACATATAAGGTTGGTTGTGTATAACATAACAAGTTGGGTGCGTGTAACAAGTTGGGTTATGGGTGTGTTATGTTATTGTATATTAGTGTGTACACTTATGTAACTAATAAATGTTTTTTATTAAACTTTTGTTTCAAAATAAACAATATTTTGCACTTTTAAATTCATCAGTATGTTGTGTAAAACAAATTGTAAAAATCCCAATATCATCATATTTCAATCCAGGTTGTCACATGAATAAAAGTAGAAATGACCAAGGGGGGGAGGGTGAATACATATGCAAGGCAATGTATCTACATACCTTACATAAACACCTAGAGTCTTCTTAATAGAAGGCTGGCCACTTAATAGATCCAAAATAGTCCTCAGTGATTTCACATTTATTGACACTGTCTGCAGTATCCTCCTCCTGACTATGAAAATAACATGAGAATTAATAATGAAAGGCCTGTCAAGTGAGGAAGAGGAGAGATTAGTTTTGCATCATGATCAATGTGTTTGGATCTGAAGAGAGAGCAAGGTTTGTGTGTCCTGCCTGAATAATTCAGTATGGTGAGATGACAACACAACTCTCAATTAATGCTGCACAAGTAAAATGTAAGCTGAAGGAAGCAAAATTCTTGACAATCTTTAACACCTTCAGTGCCACAGTGATTCAACGGTAAATGTGCCTATTCGAACTTTGAGGTCTTGAAGCCAAATCATGTTTAACATCCTACATTTAGAGACCATACATCTTGTAAAATTGGAGCCGGTAGTATAAAATATGTTATTCAAGCAAAACTACATTTACCGAAAATGAACAATCTGCAATATACCAAAAACCTAAAACAAGTTTTAAAAGTTACTGTAATGTTACACTAAATTACTAAAACCTAACTGTCAGTAAAATTTTATTTTTGGATTATACCACAGTCTACTGAACAACATCATTAAAACATCATTAAAGATAATGTCAATCACTTCGGATACTGTTTTTAGAATCCAATGTCCCATTGTGAGCAGTGCTTACTGCTCAATGTGCAATACCACTGCACTTCCTTATTTAAGGACAAGCCCTTTGGGCTAACTTAGCATTTTACTTGGGGGTATAAACACAATGAATAATAATAACACATTTACCTCTGTTAATACCAAGAGAACTAATCTGGAACATGAAAATAAATAGCAATGCTAGACCTAGACCATGGTTTTGAAATCAAAAGAAAAGTCATGGCATCCTTTGGGGCTTTGGCATCCAACATCTCATGATATGTTTTACTGTTCATGTGATCTGACCGTCAAATACAATTACAACCACTCTGAATTCACATAACTAACACTTGCTTTTAATGAATTATGTAAATTGGATTGAACTCAGAATGAGTCACCTAAATGGGTAAGATTTAAAGATGCACTAACTTCTCATGAATGTGTCTAGACAGGTTGAATTCCATGAAGATTCACTATACAATATATATGTATGTTTTTATTGAACACAGGAACTATACGGGGACAATACAGTATAACCAATTTCTGAAAATATACATTATTTTGTCCATAATAGGCATTTTCTATTACTTACGTTGATGTTATCAACCTGTGTAACATCTTTGTCTCCTGCGTCTCCCCCTTCTGGTTCGTTGTGGCTCCAGTGGTCGAAGTGTCCTGATTTCTGACGCCATCGTTCCTCCCCATTGTTACACACCTGTGTGTTATTATATGGTTATACATTGTGTATTCATGTTGCCCTGCCCTGTACACAATAGTAATTGTTGCTGGTTGAATTTATATATCTTCAAGATGATACAGCCAATTGCTGTTTCCTGGTGTTGTCTTTTCTAGGCATGTCTATGTCCTTTGTGATTAATCGTGACAGTTGTCAGTGTACCTATATTTATTTGAGTGGTTTCTTTATTAAACTGTTGCTCGGACATAACCTGCTTCTGACTCCTACCATTGATCAAATATTCTAGTTCCTAATATTTACTGGTCATAAAACATAGTATTGTAGTTTTTAACGGTTTAACTGACATATTATTGACATTTAATTTCATTTCACCAGGTAAACCAATTGAAAAATGCCTCTCACTTGCAATGAAGACCTGACCAAGATAATGTGCTCCAGTTCAAGATAACATAAGTTTCAGATACATTACAATACACAAATACTAAAATGTATTTACAATGTGTGTAAAAAATGAGCTTAGTTGAGTCAAATATGCCGTGGTGGAACAGTAACACTGTTTCATATATTATGTGCAAATTAAAATGTGTTCAAATGTGTACATCAGTTGAGACTACTGTTCCTTAAATTTGATAATGAGAATCTCCAGTTTTATAGTTTGCTTTTTTCAGTTCATTCCAGTTACTGGCAGCAGAGAACTGGAATGAATGATGGCCAAAGGAAGTGTTGGCTTTAGTGTAAACCAACACAATACATTTTAGATTAAAGAGGGGATTTACAAAGTGGGGACTATATTATATTACAATATACACATCATTAGGTACACCATTTCACCTGCTCGACAAAGCAAATATCTAATCAGCCAATCATGTGGCAGCAAGTCAATGCATTAAGATGTGTATTCATGGTCAAGAAGATCTGCTGAAGTTCAAATTAGGCATCAGAATGGGAAAGACAGGTGATTTAAGTTACTTTGAACGTGCCATGGTTGTTGGTGCCAGATGGTATGGTTTGAGTATTTCAGAAAGTGCTGATCCACTGTGTATTTTCCCACAAAACCATCTGTAGGGTATACAGAGAATGGTCTGAAAAAGAGAAAATAATCAGTGAGTGAAAATGCCTTGTTGATGACAAAAAGGCAACAATAATTTAGGTAACCAATTGTTAAAACCAATGTATGCAAAAGAGCATCTTTGACCACACAACACGTCAAGCCTGAAGCAAATGGGCTACAATAGCGGAACAGTACACTGGGTGCCATTCCTGTCAGCTAAGAACAGCAAACTAAAGCTACAATTTGTATGGGCCCACCAAAATGGGACAATAGATGTTTGGAAAAATGTTGCCTGTTCTGATGAGTCTCAATTTCTGCTGCGACATTCAGATGGTAGGGTCAGAATTTGGCATAAACAATGTGAAAACATGGCTCCATCCAGGATGCTGGTGGTGGTGGTGTAATGGTGTGGGGCCCCTTAGTACCAATTCTGCATTGTTTAAATGCCACAGCCTACCTGAGTATTGTTGCTGACCACCAATTTTTTTTTATTGACAGGACAGGAGGAAGCAGAAGCCAGGTAGGGGGAACCAGGGAGTAAGAACAGAGACAGTGCTTGAACCACTGTCACCAGGGTACATGTAAACCAGAGTCAGGAGCTTAGACCACTACACCAACTCTGTGGATCCGTCTTCTAATGGCTACTTTCCAGCAGGATAACCTGCCTTGTCTCAAAGCTCACCTCATCCTAAACTGGTTTCTTGAACATGTCAATGAGTTCACTGTACTCATATGCCATCCACAGTCAACAGATCTCAAACCAATCGAGCACCTTTGGGATGTGGTGGAACAGGAAATTCACATCATGTATGTGCCGCTGACAAATCTACAGCAACTGCTTGATGCAATAATGTCAATATGGACCAAATTCTCTTGACACATTTCAAGCACCTTTTTGAATATATGCCACAAAGAATTAAGGCAGTTCTGAAGGAAAAGGGGGTTCAACATGTGACTCAGAAGTACTTAATGAAGTGGCCGGTGAGTATTACAGTCACATCAGGTCAATTCAAGATGGAACGTAACCAGGGTCTTAACCCTTAAAGGTCTAAATGGTCTTAGGTCGGCTTGGCACACAGTTTACTTTTTGGCCTCTAGAAAGGTCATACTTTGACCTACAGTGAAGTGCCTTATGGTTTTGGATTCAGAAGACCCATGGCTACAACATGGATGAATGAACTCCATCATCCTGGGTCATTTAAGTTTATGTTTTATTCAATATTTATCCCAAAAATCTAAAGAACGTATGTATTTTTTATGTTTTTTTTACATGTAAAAGCATGTTATCTATAGTGCACAAAGCATTTTATTGCTTATTGTCAAGCCCCCAGGGGTCATGGACCAGTGTGCAATGTTTGGGGGCCATACAATCAAGTCAACATCAAAATGCTACACTAATTTCTAACTAGATTTCTATATGTTTTTAAAACCCAGCTAAATTCCAACTCCAAAACTTGTTGTTTTATGCAGGATGATGTCCTATGTTATTGAAAAATTGGTTATTTTGTCATTTTACTTCCTACTTCCTGTCTGTGATATTTCTTGTCAAAACGAAAGACCATCGTCGGCTTTGAGGCGCGATATCTCCGGCTGTAACACACAGAGATATGCCACCACTCATTATTTGCGTCAATCGCCCTAGGAGGGTTAAGAGCTGTACTTTAAATTCTCTGAAAAGATTCTTTATGCGCTTCCCAACACAATCTACATTACAAATCATGTAAGAATTAACAACTCTTTATCAGAAAATCTGCACCCAACCATCTGTATCACCCTGAATGCAGTTACTGTTAAAACCTAAACACATCCGCTAAAATAAAGTTGCTCCCTGGTATACAGAAGAAAACAGGGGTGTCATTTATCAAGCGTGCAAATGCACAAATCTGTGCGTAAACCACGTGTGATCATTTCTATGCAGTGTGAGATTAATCAAAATTAATGTTTGCTTGAGAATGTTCGTAAATCTATGCAACGCCTTAAATAGAAAATAATTCAATATTGTATCAATGTCATTGTTTTCCAGTTGTGAATTTATGTAATTCTCCCCTAGGAGATGGTAGGCCTGTTTCATGTAATTTGACTACATTTATGGTAATAATGTCCCAACACAGTTGTTATGGTGTTGCTTCAGTTGTTAAATGTAGTATTTGATAGATGGAGACAAATGCAGTAAGGAAAGTTTGTGATGTTAAATGAACAGAACAGTACACTTCCTGGACATAACTGATAGGGCATAAGATAAGTAAGCGGCTGCACCTTGGTATGTACAGTCATATGCAAAATTTAGTCACTATTGAAAATGTCCATGATATTCATTTATGTTCGTTTACAACAGCAATTTAATTTTGATCTCTCAAATAACTGAAGGACACAGTAGTGAAATTAGGTTTATTGGATGAACAGAAAATGTGCAATATGCATCAAAACAAAATTAGACAGGTGCATAAATTTGGGCACAACAACAGAAATATCATCAGTATTTAGTTGAGCCTCATTTAGATGCTTCCTATAGCCTGTAATGAGTGTCTGGATTCTGGATGAAGGTATTTTGGACCATTCCTTCTTGCAAACCATCTCCAGTTAAGTTAGGTTTGATGGTTGTCGAGAATGGACAGCCTGCTTCAAATCACCCCACAGATTTTCAATGATATTCAGGTCCGGGGACTGGGAGAACATTGTACTTGTTTCTCTGCATAAATGCTAAAGTAGATTTTGAGCATTGTTTTGGGTCGTTGTCTTGTTGAAATAACCAGCCCCGGCATGACGTCAACTTTCTGACTGATTCCTCAACATGATTCTCAAGTATCTGCTGATATTGTGTGGAATTCATGCAACCCTAAACTTTACCAAGATTCCCAGTACCGGCAATGGTTACACAGCCCCACAGCATGATGGAACCTCCACCAAATTTTACTGTGGGTAGCAAGTGTTTGTCTTCGAATGCTGTGTTCTTTTGCCGCCATGTATAATGCCCCTTGTTATGACCAACTTTATTTTTGTTTTATCAGTCCACAGCACCTTCTTCCAAAATTGAGCTGGCTTGTCCAAATGTGTGTTTGCATACATTAAGCAACTCTGTTTGTGGTGTGAGTGCAGAAAAGGCTTCTTCCACATCACTCTCCTGTACAGCCTCTCCTTGTGCAAAGTAGAAGAATTGAATGTTGCACAGTGACATCATCTGCAGCAAGATGATGTTGTACAGTAGGTCTGTTTTTGACCGTTCTCACCATCCTTCGCCTTTGCCTCTCTGATATTTAACTTGGCCTGACACTTCTGGCCTTAACAACAACTGTGTCTATGGTCTTCCATTTCCTCACTAGGAACTCACAGTGGACACTGACAGCTTAAATCTCTGTGATAGTTTTTGTAGCCTTTCCCTAAACCATTATGTTGAACAGCTTTTGTTTTCAGGTCACTTGACAGTTGTTTTGAGGCCCCCATGTTGCCACTCTTCAGGGGAGAGTCAAAGAGAACAACAGATAACTAATTTATGTTGTATTCAAACTAATTCATATGTCCAGTTCATACATACAATTCATTTATCATTATACTTACATCCAGAGCTACTGGTCTTCAAAAAATACTACGGATTACATTCAATACCACTGTTTTGTCCAACATTAACCCACATATAATATTTGCATATAGTCATTAAAATCCTGCACAGAACACTAATACTATATCTCTCATAAAAGTAGGGTCCTTCAAAAAAAATGCAGGCAACAGCAGGATGGTGGAGACAAAATTCTGACAATTGTTCTAATGTCAACCAAAAACAAAAACACAGGAAATTGTAAGGACATACAGTACATTATGGTCACTATTTTAAAACCTTAAAAAGCTTGGCAATCGTGATTAATTTCCCCTGCTGTTCCCTCATAAATAAATTTGCTTTGATTGGTGCCAGGTTTGTCATGGTTTCACAATGGGAACCCTCCAGGTAGACTGCTCCAACGAAGTTGTCAGGAAAATGGAACAACAATGACTGATACAAAAATGGCATACATGTACTGTGTGCATGTTTTGTCAAATTGTAGTAGAAGATAACTAGTCAGGAAACCAGGCTACAAATTACCATTATATACATAAAAATGCCTAATATTAACCACTTTTGAAAGGATGGAAAACATCCAGGAATTTATCAGTCAGGGCATTTACCATTTATCTTTTCCTTTAAAATATTGAACTGTTACTTCTCTACACCTGTTCAAGAGTTGGAGAGGCTCTTCATTCAACATTCCCTGTAGTGCTCTGGCTGTACAAGTTACATTTCTTTTAAAATTACAGAACTTTCACAGAATCTTCCAGCTCTTCTACCCAACCGTACATCTCAGAATTTCTCCCAAATTACGTTCTCAGGAAACTATTTTGAAAACCTGAATTACGTTATATGTCAGCATATTTAGGTTTTTTTAAGTTTCAACTGCACGTTTTGTTATTAGGCTATATTTGTACTTCAATTACGTTGCTCCGGTACATTTCGTTTAGCGGATTTATGCGAGAACAGTCCACACATTCCATAGCGTTCAAAATTATATTGCAACATTCACAGTTAAGGTTAGGCATGAGGTTACTAACGGTTAAGGTTAGATATGACGATACTGAGGTTAAGGTTAGGATTAAGGTTATAGTTAACATTGCAAAAACACGACAATCGTCTGTCTGCATGACGCATGCAATGTAGAACAAAACACGCACAAAGTGCCGGGCTGGATTCGAACTCACAAACACTAGCATGCAAGTCGCGGATTTATACGCCCATCCACCATCCCCGACCTCCGACCTAGCAAAAACTACCCTATTTACATGCTACGTCATGATTTTCATATGTTCATATTTAACGTTATTCGAGTGTTCAATTTAGTTCCCTACAAACGTAATTGACTCTCTCATACATTCATATTTGACATATTTCGGTTTTACAAAATAGTTTCCTCAGAACGTATTTCATGTGATTTAGGGCTGCATCTATTGGGTTAATCTGATTGATTGGTCAATCTGACTCAACTGTCAAATCTTCATATTGGAAAATCTGTTGTATTTTTCTCATTTTTATATATAATACATTCATTTCAGATAGACTATATTTGCACCTGCTCTATGAAAAATATTATAAGGAATAAAACAGTTTATTCATGTATGTTTCACATGGAATTATTTCCTTCCATACAATCATCAAAGAACCATTTTATAAACAGATCGTTGAATACAAACTGTTGTACATATGGCAGATCCCTTTGCCTAGCAAAGAACGCTTCACAAAATGGTTCTTCAGATGAAAACAGATCTTGGTAAAACATTTTACCTGCCAAATAACATGTTGGGCCCTATTTTAACAATCTGCAACGTACGTTTTTCGGAAACGAAAAGTATCAAATGCGAAACGCAAGTGACATGGTGGGAGGGTCCCGGGGGCTGTTGCTATTTTACTGGCAGGATAAATTACTGAGCGTCATCTCACATTCCCTTTAAGAGCAAGCACGCTTGTTCAATGGCGGATTGCTTTTATAACGGCGGATTGCAAATGGTTTTTCTTTTTTACAAAATGTAAATAAAGAAATGTCACAAGACATACTTTCCAATGTTTTGGGCTCACTCTCACTGAATCACGAGGTTATGAATGCATGGTTATATTTTTGCAATGTACTCTAACATTAGACCGAGATTGCTTTGCTTGCTGCTGGGGCATTTGGGTTATGTGGCAAGCAACGGCATTTCAACATCACATTTCTTTAAGTCCTCTAATATTTCCTCATTTATGTCATCAACACATCTATGATTCATGGACATGTTGAATGCTGCAACTTGAGTAGTGTACCTCTTGTTCTATCCAAACACCTGACACGCATTTTCAGTGTGCTGAATGTTCGTTCATTTAGGCTACACTGCGTGTTTGTGTGTTTTCGATTAAACAGCAAGCATTTCACGCACTGTTGCTGGCATCAATGGTGTCATCCTCAGCCATGTCTTTAACGGATAGCATAGCATTGTCCCTTTCACAGCCACCCATTAAAGGGTGCAAATTACTTGTATGTTGATTGAATAGGTTCCCTTGCGGTTGATGTATATCAGTGCTAATAATTCATTCTGAATAATTTGGGTAAATGTGTACACTAGATGTATGCCTATTTTTTCACATCTTTGGACACCACAATGAATTCCCTTGTGTGGTAATATTTTTCCTTCTAATTATGTATTGCAATAATGGGAACTGCTGCATTTGTGTAGATGAGAGGAGCAAAGTGTATGGGCGTTGTGCACATGCTACATTTTGCTTAAGCATGCGCTCTTAAAATAGCATCTGAATAACACGCCACTGACTTTTAACCAGCTTTTTCCTGGTCTGTGGTGGAATTGTTTTCGGGAACTGCAAGATAGCACCAGGGAACATTTGCGCCGGAACACGCCTTATATTTTCCCTGAACCGACCAGGGAATGCAAGTTCATTCCCTAATTTACCGACGAGTGTCTGTGGAGGGAAAAGTCCCCTATTGGTCAGGTGCAAGATAGAAATAATACATGTGTTGGTGTAAAAAGTCAATTGTGCTGGGTGTAAGATAGGGCCCATTATGTTTGCAAACCTACAGAAAAATTACATACTGGAAGTGACACCCAGAATGAACAAATTAATATTACATTGATTGTACTGTTGAATTCGGCACCAGTCATTTGCTGTTTAATGTTTAGATCTGACCTGTTCTTGGCATTTTTGGGACTACTGGCTAATGGACAAGAAGAAAGTTCACTTGAAGAAAAAAGGAATAAAAAAGTTCCTTTCACTTTCGCTCTCAAGCTGCATAAGCTTTAATCCTACCATAAAATCAGTACCAGTGCTATTCATATTTTTATTAAACAAGGCAGGCCCAATCAGGCCTGACTATTTACCAAGGTATTCCAACACCCAACCCTAATAATCCCTTTTATTGGGTTGAATTACCTAGGAAGCAATCATTTTTCCCACCGGAACATTGCATGTTTGATTACCTACACCAATCAAGTAAAGCAAGCACCTAACCACTGTGTCATTTCTTCTCTTGGACACCCTCTATATAATACGACATCCCACATAAAGGTCTGACAAAGGTCAATGGGAAAAATATGCAAAAATGCAAAACATCAGACGTGCAAAACATCCTGTATGTTCGGCTCAGTACTGTAACTCTAGAATTATATTTTAATAAGCCCTTTAGAAATATATGCAGTGAACATGAGGTATTATGTGCATAGATAATGAGTGGTACCACTGCTTTCAATAGAATTTATTGGTTATTCAACTGACTCTTTTATTTTTCGAGGCAGATCCATAAATTATTGTGAGGTAGAGGTGGCCTGTTTTCAGAATTGCTGGTCTGATATGGTCAGGTTCCTCAACAACACATATTTCACATTTAGCCATTCAATTTCAGTTCTATGAATAAAAAATATTTTGTGTACTCTATGGTTGCTTAAAATGATGTAAAGTCACACTTCATGAATCAAATGTAACATTTAACATGTCAATCAATGGCAATGAAAGACAATACTAATGAGTATTATTCCACTGGTTCAATATTTATTTATGAATCATTGTACTGAAGCACTATTTCTTGTTCAACAGTAAACTGTATATAAACATAAACACATTTCCTGATTCACTCGTGCCTAGTGGTTGGGGGACAACATAATTATGGTATTGTACTGGAAATAATGAAAATGTGGTGGGAAAGTGGCAGAAATTGCACTTTCATTTAATTTTAACACGACTGAAATGCATTGTGAATACACAGGATACAGACATTTTCAAGTGGAATATAATGCTAACAGACCATAGTAATGCTGTCACATTCCATATCTGCTGAGTGCCTCCATGTCTCTACACATGTATACTGTATACCAATCTTATGAATGAAACGATGTTATGAACCCATAGTCAGAGTGAAGTACTATTACAGAAAACACAAGACATCTGTACATCTAATTAAAATGTAAGCAATGAGGATTAAAGTGTAGCAATAGACATCGAGACCCAAATGACAATAGTGAAAAAAATGTGTGCACCTAAACAGACCTAACGCAGTTATATGTTTACTAAGAAATATTTTTAGATTAAGGAGCACATACAATGGTGTAAATGCTATTTAAAAAGTAGTGCCTATCGTCACTGAGAATAGCACTGTGAAGATTCTCATTTTGGTCCAAAGTACATCAAATTACTAAGTGGGAATAATTATTGCCATTCTGGGAAACAGATTGTTTATTTATCCAGCATAAGGCCTTATGTGGCCATGTAAATGTTTTGTTTTGACGTTTACTCTGTTTTGGGTGTAAGATGCAATCTGTTAATCGTTTTGTGCCACTGATTTATTCATGAAGCCCCAAATCGCAATTACTTAATAAGTATAGTATTTAACTTCGGCATTCACAGATGCTTTGAACACGGTGAGGCCAGAGGTGATTTGGTTAGGAGATGCAAGCCCAGACCTATGTCATTGTCACGTTAAGGGTGTGGTGTAGGGAGAGACCAAAGCAGATACAGTTGTATGCAAAGGTTTAGGCACCCCTGACAATTTCCATGATTTTCTTTTATAAATCATTGGGTGTTTGAATAAGCAATTTAATTTTGATCTATCAAATAACTGAAGGACACAGAAATATTTCAGTAGTGAAATTAGGTTAATTGGATTACCAGAAAATATGCAATATGCATCGAAACAAAATGAGACAGCTGCATCCATTTGGGCACCCTTGTCATTTCGTTGATTTGAATACCTCTAACAACCTAGCACTGATTAATTGGAACACACAATTGGTTTGGTGAGCTCATTAAGCCTTGGACTTCATAGACAGGTGTATCCAATCATAAGAAAATATATTTAAGGTGGCCAATTGCAAGTTGTTGTTCTTTTTGACGCTCCTCTGAAGAGTGGCAACATGGGGGCCTAAAAACAACTCTCAAATGACCTGAAAACAAAGATTTTTCAACATTAGGGTTTAGGGGAAGGCTACAAAAAGCTATTGCAAAGATTTAAGCTGTCGATGTCCACTGTGAGGAACATAGTTAGGAAATGGAAAACAACAGGCAGAGTTCTTGTTAAGGCCAGAAGTGGCAGGCCAAGGAAGGTATTGGAGAGACAAAGACAAAGGATGGTGAGAAAACAGCCAACCGACCACCTCCAATGACCTACAACATCATCTTGCAGCAGATGGTGTCACTGTGCATCGTTCAACAATTCAGCGCACTTTGCACAAGGAGAAGCTGTACGGGAGTGATGAGGAAGAAGCCTTTTCTGCACACACGCCACAAACAGAGTTGCTTGAGGTATGCAAACGCACATTTGGACAAGCCATCTTCATTTTGGAAGAAGGTGCTATGGACTGATGAAGCAAAGATGGAGTTATTTGGTCATAAAAAGGGGCGTTATGCATGGCAGCAAAAGAAAACAGTGTTACAAGACAAAACACTTGCTACCCACAGTAAAATGTGGTGGAGGGCTGTGTGGCCAGTCCCTGTACTGGGAATCTTGTTAAAGTTGAGGGTTGCATGGATTCCACTCTATATCAGGGGATACTTGAGAATAATATTGAGGAATCAGTCACAAAGTTGAAGTTACGCCGGGCCTGGATATTTCAACAAGACAACAACCCAAAACACTGCTCAAAAACTACTCTGGCATTTATACAGAGGGACAAGTACAATGTTCTGGAATGGTCTTCCCAGTCCCCAGACCTGAATATCATTGAAAATCTGTGGGGTGATTTGAAGCGGGCTGTCCATTCTCGGCAACCATCAAACCAAACTACACTGGAGATGTTTTGCAAGGAGGAATTGTCCAAAATACCTTCATCCAGACACTCATTACAGGCTATAGGAAGCATCTAGAGGCTGTTACTTCTGATAAAGAAGTAAATAAACTAAATATTGATATTTCTGATGGGGTGCCCAAATTTATGCACCTGTCTAATTTCATTTTGATGCATAATACACATTTTCTGTTCATCCAATATAGCTTATTTCACTATTGAAAAATTGTCCTTCAGTTATTTGATAGATCAAAATGAAATTGCTGATCCAAATACCCAATTATTTACAAATGAAAATCATGGAAATTGTCAGGGGTGACTAAACTTTAAGATAACGACTTTAGATGGTAGATGAAAAAAGATGATTCTTTAATGTAGCCAATCTGGGAAACAGTATATAATGTTGCAGGTGAACAGTTGAAGCAAACACTTACATGCCACTTACAGTGGCATAGACACTGACAGCTAACATACAGGTAAAGAGCGTACGCATAAACTTCCTAACTCCAACAACACTCTTTTCACAACTTTTATATAAATATTGTATCTCCTGGACAGCCTTCCCACAGTGATAATATAATATTAATGAATCGCGCCTTCCTTCTGCTCACCCAATCTAATATAGAGCCTGATTGCACCGGCCGCATGCAATCAGCAATTAAACACAGCTGCCCTAATTAACGCAGACAGGAGGAAGGCACCATACAATATACACATGCATATGAAATAACTAAACAAATCAACAGTGCATTACATTGGCCATATTAGAACACAAAGATGCCCACAATAAATAATAAATAGACATATATCTAAATGAGTCCTTACTTAGTTCAATGGAACACCTGTTACAATCATAAGATCTGCATCAACATAAATATTTATTTAATAAACATCTCCTTAAATGTTTGTGTAGAGGTTAAAATAGCAATGCATACATACTGTACAGATGCACTATTACTTGATTTACACAGACCAGAACTAAATGTAATGTAGCATAATGGTCAGAGCGGCAGCCATTTTTATCTGTACCATTCTATTGCAAAGATCTAGCGGCCTACTTTCGTATTAAACCGATTTGCGTGTTGTCACCATGACAACTAACAACAATCGCCATTTTGTTGTGTACCAATGACCACGAATGACCACGCCAAGCAGTTCATTGGCCTTTACATTCATTCTATTTCTATGGACTTTGCCCTTTTATCTTTTATATGAATGGGAACAGAAATGCATATGTTTGTTCACAGATACCTTGCAAAAGAGCATTAATCAAACACCCAGGGTGTATTTAATGTCACCACCATTTTCTTTATGCAGCATGATACATTTAATTTCTATACAATTGATCAGGCTGTTGTTTTTTACTTGTGGAATAATTTCTTACTCCACCTCAATATCTGTACAATGTTGGATGGCAGGAACTGGAACACACATCGGACTCATTAATCATGGGCATCCCAGACCTGCTCTGTTCACAAACTGCTTGCCCTCTAGACACAATACATGCTGTTTACCATCTACCTGGTCCAGTTGAAACCAAGCTTCAGCCATAAAAAGCACACTTCATATAATATTTCTGTATAGAAACAAATCATGTCAGTCATTACTGTATAGAAAGGAAATTGTACAGGCACTTAAGTCAGCGCTTGATTATGGTGATGTGCTTTATATGCATGGATCAGCATCAGTGTTTAATTGTGGATGCAATGTATCATGCAGAATTGTGCATTCTTATCTATGCAAACATTTGTTTATATTGTCTTTTATACACTTTATTTGGCAACCAGGCACTGGCTTTATTTGTACATAATAAAGACTACCTAACTATCTCAATTTAATATTTCAATTACTCACTAACAGGATATGCTAGTATTAAAGTTACCACGCGCACATTTTCATTTAGAAAAGCTGCTTTTGAATACCATGCCCTGCTAAATAAACATTATTTTCCACTAATCTTTCTTTGTAAGGTAAATAGTGCAGGAGTATGGCAACTACATACAGTAGACATAGATTTTTTGAGTATTATTATAAGCTTCAAATACAACTAGACCCCTGCATTTTTGAGAACCTGCACATTTTGAATGCACTCAAGCCGTCCAGAATTCAATGGGAGCTTTGCACCTGCACACTGCGCTTCGGTGGAGTCAAATTTAGCGTAAGGACCTTGGCTAGCTAGAAATTATACACCGCAATTTGAAATATTTACTATGGGTCACAATATTGCCCCAGAGCTATAAGCCCTACAACACTTCATTAGGTACATATTTAGCCAGAATCTGTAACAGATTATTTTTATAATTATTTACACAATCACTCATAGCTACATTGAAGCTAATGATGCTACCTCAACTCCAGATAGGCCAAGGGCTGCATGAAAACCCCAGACAAGGATGTAGTTAGCCACACACCTATTACTATAACTTTATTTCCAAACCATTGCACCAAAAAGTATAAAACAACCTGGCGTTATATAGAACTGACCTGAGGCCAGAGTCTCTCAGAGCATTTACAGTCATCTCATTAAAACCTCTCAGACCAGAGAAAAATCACCACCTATCTAACTACATAGAGTACATAAATAGTATTTTTGATCTAGTAGTAACCTATTAAGTAGTCCAACCAAAAACAGAAAAAAGTGGCATCATATTAGTGCTTGTCATTTTGGTCTCTGGGTGCTTTACTTTTGTGGAAAAAGTACCCACATTCCCGGTGCTAATTTCCCACCCTATAAACAACCACTCCCTTTGTCGTATGAACTAGCCGACTTGCTAACAAATATAACTACATTTCAATAGTAAAATGTATGATTAATAATAGTAGTGCAACTCACCACTGGATAACCCAGAAAACATCACCTAGTTAGATGACTGTAGAGCTCAACTTTGCAACCTACAATAAACTTTGCAAAGGTAAATTGATGATAATGTAATGTGATAGAATTACTTTCTCAAAACACGTATCTCCCCATTCACTATTGAAAAACCTTGTAACTCAATTTCAGCTAGTTTTTTTAAAATATATTAATAATGTAATTACAAGCAAGTATCTGACCATATGTCTGACTTCTTGCCGTCATTTTGTTCATTCTTGTTGATGCAGGTCAAGTCAAAGTCAAAGTTGTTTATTGGTCATGTGCATCGGATAACATCACATCATCCTATGCAGAGAAATTCTTTTGACAAGGCTTGACACAATCTCCACAGAGGGATTAGAAAGGTTATAAACAATATAAAGAAATTTTAAAACGATAATAATAATAATAACAAAGTACAAAATACACTATGTACTGAGCAGTGGTCCGGAGAGTGTACGACAGCAGAAGTAATAAATATTATAAAATATGGCATGGAAAATTACGTTTAAAGGTGCTTTGAATTCTGCTACATCAGATGTAGAGTGGATAAATTGACCAGAGAATGTCAGGGCTCAAGAAATGATTTGTGATTTGTGAAAAATGTTCCATGTTGAGCAGCCGAATGGCCTGCGGAAAGAAGCTGTTTTTTAATCTGGTAGTCCGTGCCTTGATGCTCCGGTAACGTCTACCAGATGGCAGCAGTGAGAAAAGTTCACGGCCTGGATGGCTGGTGTCTCTTAGGATATTCTGTGTTTTCCTCAGGCATCGCTTTTGGTAGATGCCTTGCACGGAGGGGAGACAGCAGCCTATGATGCGCTCCGCTGACTTCACCACCCTCTGAAGGGCCTTGCGATCAGCAGCGGAGCAGCTGCCGTACCATGCTGTAATGCAACCTGAAAGGATGCTTTCAATGGTGCACCTTTGGAAGTTTGTTAAAATCCTGGCAGACATGCCAAACTTCTTGAGTCTCCTCAGGAAGTATAGGCGCTTTTGGGCAGTTTTTGTTGCCGAGGTTTCCTAACGGGACCATGTGAGGTCATCACTGATGAACACACCGAGGAACTTGAACTCTGGAACTCTCTCGACTTCAGCTCCATCGATGTGTATGGGGGCAAGACCCTCCCTCTGCCGTTTCCTAAAGTCCACTATCATCTCCTTAGTCTTGCTGACGTTGAGAGAAAGGTTGTTGCTCTGGCACCAGGTAGCCAAGACATTTACCTCCTCTCTGTAAGCGGTTTCATCGTTGTCGGAGATGACCTAGGATGGTTGTGTCGTCAGCATACTTTATGATTATGTTAGAACTGTGTGTGGCCACACAATCATATGTGAACAGGGCGTACAAGAGGGGACTGAGTACGCAGCCCTGTGGGGGTCCGGTGCTCAGGGTCAGTGCGGAGGAGGTGAGGTTGCCCATTCTCACCATCTGGGGTCTGCTCGTTAGGAAGTCCAGGATCCAGTTGCACAGGGAGGTGTTAAAACCCAGGGTCCTGAGCTTGGGAATGAGCTTAGCAGGAACAATAGTGTTAAATACTGAGCTGTAGTCCACAAATAGCATCCTCATGTATGTGTTCCCTTTTTCCAGATGGGAGAGGGCAGTGTGTGCCGTTAGTGCAATGCCATCGTCTGTGGATCTGTTGTGGCGGTATGCAAATTGTAGGGGGTCCAGGGTGTCCGGGAGGGCGGCGCAGATGTGGGTTCTGACCAGCCGCTCGAAGCACTTCATGATGATGGAGGTCAGTGCTACTGGGCGGTAGTCATTTAGGCAGGTGATGGTAGGTTTCTTTGGAACCGGGACAATGGTGGCCTGCTTGAAGCAGGAGGGAACTACAGACTGGGT
>JACXGM010000839.1:0-26707 GCA_016801145.1 Umbra pygmaea
TTGTTTAATTGGTTAAGGTAACACTCCGCTACAGCCGACTACTTTCGTTTTGACATGACAGCAGTATCTGCAAGTACGTGTCACGTGACGGTCCGTTGATGCAAGTATAATTGTTTCGTCGGCTATATATTTTCGACACTTCTATAAAAAAATACCGAGGTCATGACCTCGGTGTCCTCAATGGTAGTTACGGCCATGCTCCCAATGTTTGCCCCTCTCTTGAATGACAATATGTAATGTTTGACATACCTGAGGGACAGTTACAAGATCATCACATTATATTCCACTCTGTCCTCAATACTGTTTGCACAATTAATATTGTTGGTTATAAGAGTTGTTTAACCAGTAAACCACAGAGGAATAATCTCAGGTCTACACTCATTATGTTTCCTATCACTGAACACATTCCTCTAAAGCAATCCCTTCCCCTCCCCCAAGGTTAGACCTGGGGCTTAACAGAAACAGCTTGACATGTATTTGAAGAGTGATTACCCTTTATATGCCAACTGTGGTCCATCCTAATTGGACCCAACCTCTCACTTGCCTACAACCAAGAAAGACCTACAAAAGTAAAACTGTGATCAAACAAACCCAGAAAATACAATCTGCCAAGCCCATCCTTAAAAAAGTATACATGGCGGTACTCTACGTTGTTTAGAGATTTTGAATGGACGAGGATTTTCTGACGGGAACAGAGGGTAAACACAATTCAGGGTTATTGTTGTATCCTTAAACGTTTATGCAAAAATGCTGTCAAGAGGGTGTCAACGGAAGATACTTTTCCTGTCGATGACATGGTCAGACATGTCCTCATGTCAATGATTTGGACAGACAAGTTCTTGCCAGACATGACCCAATCATGTTCTACATTTTGTCAAAAAATATCTCCAACTTCATAGGAAACACATTTAACCATATAAAACATATAACATTGAAAAATATCTCAGCAGTTACTACCATAAATACAAACCAATGTACAGCACCAACATGACTTGCTTTACAGAACTTTATATTGGAAAAATATATTGGAAGGTCAGGTACAGTACACAAGAATCTTGTCATTATATGAAATATAGTAATATAAGGAGACAATTTATGTTCTCACATTCCATACAAAAATGATTGACGTTAAAGTAGACCTACTGTATAACTGCTTCTGCAATTACCGCATATGGCTATGATTGATTGCAATGTGTACAAGACTAACAAAACAACAAATCTCGGTCTGGTCTGCTGAATGATTCTGAAGTCTGACAATTCAGTGTCTCATCTCAAGAGTTGGATTTGTTTAATTTAAATCCAGTATCATAGTTGAAGACTATAGTGTCCGTTTTCTCTGATCACAAACGGGTCTAAACGATTCACCTTGAAATTGGAATTTACTAACAAATATAAAATTATTCACGATCTAAAAAAACAAAAAGTTCAGTGAAAAATATATTCCAAAAAGAAATTATATTCACGCACCAACGGTCAGAAATACCCCGATGAATTTAGGACCCAGAATTCCAAAAAGATTCCATTGTCACATTAAGGGAAGGATCTGATTTCATTTTCCTCGTGTCCTCTCTCTTTACCTCGTCACCTTCTTAAGCCCATTCGAGGAGAGGATCAGAGGGGCAGTATCTTAAGCTTTTTAATCCAATAGGTTTTGAGAAAGGAACGAGGAGAGAAGAGAGGACGCGAGGGGTGAAACCGTAAGATAAGCAATTATTGGGTAACTTTTCTAAAGTTCTCTTTATACGGGTAAAGCCGCGCATCAGCTGTTTAACCGGCTTGGAGACAGTCGTGCTGGACCACTGAAATTGTGGAGAGGAACTTAATTGTCCAGAAATCCTATGTAGCCTTTCAAATTCGCCATTCAACGCAGAGATGAAAATGAGGTATTGCATTAATCTATGATCTAGGGGAATACAAAGAAATCAAGAACTAATCAATCTAATACACGATTTGCTACGCTGGTTGCAGGTGCTTCACTTGGTTGGAGACACTATTCTGCTGTTTCCTGGTTCTTCTGACCCCCGCAGCATCACAATGGCAAGGTAAGTAAAAAATAAAATAAAAAACATATACATTTAACAGCACACAACTTGTTGCACATTTTTCCGTCGACCCATCATCCATCACTTTGAACTGATCTGACGTATACCTTGGTCTTGTTGGGACATGAGATTTGATAAAAACGTAAAATATTTGAATGCAAAATGTTTACATAGCATTAACAACGTTGGTTTTAATGACACATGCTAGTGCAAAGTAAGGGATATTTAATCCGACCATTGTGTAGCCTATATTAAAATAATAACTTTTTTGTCATGAACAAAGTCTCGGTTGTAGATGGGATGACATGTATCTGAAAGTGAAACGTGGATACCGTTGAAGTCAAGATTTATGATATGTTATTTTACATAATGCAAGGGGTTGCAGGTGTAAGACTTACTTATTCCTGAGTATCCCCAGGCTCTGTGTTACAAGTTGCAAGGATTTTGTGATTTGTGATTGAGTCATTCCTCATGATACCAAAACATAATATGAAGAAGGGAAAATTGTTGAAATTTGAAATGCCAGTTTATTGTAAAATCAAAAATATATTATTTACCTACTTTTTCAACAAACCAATAACCCTGAAATTATAAGTGCCATTCTCTTGTTAGTGTAACTGCATTGGATTATAATGAAATTACACAAAAAATAAGTATATGGCTTTGTTTTTTGAAAGCATCCTAGTGTGAAATCAATGTTTAGACAGGGCCCATGTAAGAAAAATGTATTTTGTTATGTAAAAAAATCAAAGGTTATAATGTCTTTACATCTTTGGTGTATTGTTTGATGGTTGCCTGGTGAACATATGTTCCATCCATAGCCTATTGACCAGCAAACACACTATGTGCTGGAGATGCATTACATCCTCAGTTGTGATTGAGACCTGTTGAAAATTGACAATCAGGTCAGACAGCATAGAAGACGAAACTGTTTTGTCTGAACTTCCTCTTAAATTCCACCAATTGATGTGCAAAGAATGGCTTTGCTCTGTTGTTCTGTTGACAGGGGCTTTCTCAAGTCCAAAGTCTGCCCTCACAACTCACATTCCTTCACTGTTTGTCCAGTGTCTTTCATCCTATCCATCCATAGGTTGGAAGGGGTACCCTTGTGTACAGCAAAGCCCTGCAGTGCACACGAGTCATGAGAAAGTGTGTTTCAGAAAAGGATGGTCCCTATTTCAATACTAAAATATTTATATCTGATTCTTTACAGCAGCCCTATATTTAATTAATCCATTGGATTGTGCAGCTGTGAGATGGAAAGCAGAGAGGAAATGGAGAAGCCATCTATTAATATTTGATTGATGGCTATTGGTGTGGTTGCCTTGACATTAACTTAAATATGCAGTATGGGATACTAATCACTACAAATGTTTAACTTACTTTCTTACAAACCCTATGATAGCCATGATAGCTTCCCATTAACATTACCTGCATGTGGAATTTAATGAAATATAACAATTAATGGAGTTTGGATTGTTGAAACTACATTGCAAAATACTGTGGCAGCTAGTTAGCTGTTTTCAACATTTCTTTAAAATATTGAAATTCTTGAAAAGTCTAGATTTTAAACAATAATTCATGATTTTAAATGTTGACCAAACTCTATAAACAAGGCATCAGTAAATATGTTTACCCCCCCCCTTGCAGCAGTTCATTGGGAAAGCAATTAGATCTTCTTGAGGTATACAGGGTTGTAGGCACATTCAAATAAAATAAAGTATAGCCTCAATCAGGACACAAACCTGCAACGTTGAGATTCAGACACTTCAGATCTACATGTTAAACTATGGCAAAAACTGGCCCAGTGAATTTCCAGAATATACTATGCATCACGTCATAATGGACTTTTTAGGTGTCTGTATGTGCCTTGAGTTATACAGTGTTGTTTAAAAGTAAATTACAGTGTTGTAAGCACATTCCAATATTAAGGACAGTCCCGATCGGGGATCACAATGGAAAACGTCAGATTCAGTGGCTGTCTCTCTACACATTGAGCTCCTGCAGAATCGATGGTTGTGAATTCTAAGAATGAAAATAGGCAAGTACACATGTTGATTTTCTAGGCCTCTAAATGTGCTAATTCAATATAATTATGAAAATGTCAGTGTACCAGTTATAAAGAGTAAGCCACATCATTCACTGAAGTTTGGGGAAAAAAGCATAGATGGGTGAGAGAAATCATCTCTGAACAAATGTATGAACAGACAGTAACTATCATTAAAGTCATAATAATACCAAAATGATGAGAACTATGCTTTTCTGCTTGGCAATTAGCATTTAGGAGATGTATTATTGTGTGTGAGAGTCTGTGACTGTGTCCTGTCCAGGGAGTATACATTAAGCTGTCTCACAGAACAGGAACATGTGTGCAAACAAGTTAAGTTTTAGAATCACACAAGGAAAAGCTGTTTCAATTGAAACTGCGTATTACTGACACCAGTGCCACTGATATCTTTTTGTGTCACCCTGTTGGTAGCTAATGCCCCAAACACTCACATTCCATTATGGTATGGTCAGGGAGGACTTTGGCTGGAAGTGCAGGAGTTAAATGGGCATGTATCCTAAGTAGGGACTGGAATGAGGAATCCCCTTTGTCATGGAATGGTTTCTCTGTTCCCAGTATGGCTATGCCTGCAGGCAGAGTGGAAGACACTGGAAGGTAAATGTCTGTAAGGGAACACCTTAGATGCTTCATTAAAAAATCACTGCGAAGATGGACCATTATATCGTCACTTCACTAAAAAATTGGCATACAGTATGTCATTTCTTTCCATTTATTTTTTTGATTAAGTCATTTCTTCTTATGTTACATAATTGACATACATTGTTATTAGTATGTCAATAGTCATCTATTGTCATGAACTTTTTGAGTGGAATTATTCATGAATATCTTATACTTAATATTTGGTTACATTTTTTTGTTTTCTGAAAAACCTTAAAAAATGACTTAAATCATTCTTTTAGGAAGGTGACGATATATAGAAGTCAAAATGCCCTCAGTTAAATAATATACTCCAAGCATTTTGAGTAGATGGCTCAGTGGGTAGGGAGTCAGACTTGTAGTCAGAAGGTTGCCAGTTCGATTCCTGACTGAGCCAAATGTTGTTATGTCCTTGGGCAAGACACTTTACCCTAATTGCTCCCAGGTCGTTGCTGTAAATAAGAAATTGTTCTTAGTCAACTTAACTGGTTAAATAAAGGTTAAATAAATAAAAAATAATTTGCACTTAGCAGACTAATAATATTTCCTTAAAACCAGTCTTCATTTTATGTGTGGATTTTAAAAGACATTCCCAACTGTTAGTTAAACCTCTGTTTGAATTCACTTTTGAAACTATGGTAATTTTACATTCGTTTTTGAACTACAGGGAACATGCTCTTTGGTATGGTCAGGCTGATATTATTTGATGCTGCTTGCTACCTTTTTGAAGTTACCTACAAATATGATGATGAATGATAATCTTAACTGTAAAAAAACATTAATTATTGATTGGCCAATGTCTGCTATTATTTTCTGCTTATGATATCAGCTTTCTTGTTTCTACATTGTGTGTGACATGTGACAGCAATGCCATTTGCCACGTTTAGGATTCCTGGATATTAATGTCACAATGAAGAGAAGAGAAAATAAGGCTTTCAGTCTCAAATGTGTTTTTTTTTTAGCTTTGGCTGCTACATATCATTTTGAAAATGAAAAATGCCCTACTGTCTAATCTATGATTAAGTTGAGCTCTCAAGGAGTTGAAACATGTTACCTGGCTGCTGTTGAAGCACATTGCTGTTGTAACTGCACTGAATGCCTCAACATGTTCTACAGAGGGTAGCGATTACAGAATCAGTAAAGCTTTCGCATATCTAATCTGTAAAAAGCAACATCTGTCTCAATGTGGTTTCTGTGTAATGTTTAGAAAGTGCCACAGGTTGTACAGTATTGTACAGATTTGGACTTAATGACAATGTGTGGTCTTCTGGTGGAATTGGAAGCTTTCATAGGCATAAAAGGTTGTGAATACCCACTACACACACACTGTTCAGTGGACTCAGCGGACCCTATGGTGTCTAATCCATGGATTTTCCAGTCAATAAACAGATTTTGCCATGGTTGAGGTCTCCAAGGCGCACCTATTGTAATGGCAGGAACAACACGAGTGGCGCTGGTGCCAAGGCACGAGTAAGTAAATTTCACACACTAGGTAAAGTGCCACATTTATTAGTTTAGGAGCCACTGTAGCCAGGGCAATAATGGCAAATAGTTTTACGCACTTGTCTGTTATGGGAATACAGGGGGCGTCTGTGCGTGTGCTTGCACATTTTTCTGCATAGGATGCCTTTCTTACTCTGACCACTTCACTTATTTATTAGGGAGGTTGACACTTCCTTAAAGCACCTACTATTTCTACTTCCTAGTTTGACCTCCGTTATTTGTCAGTGACATAGAGTCACAAGTAACCAAATGCCTAAGTAATAAACTAAACTCTTTTTGTCAAAACATTTTCTGTTGAAAAAACATCAGACGCACCTTGTAAAAGGACTCCTTAGGTATTGCTGAAAATGTGTACCTATATTCTTAAAAGAAAACCTGTCACAGAATGATTGAATCCCCCAAAAATCTTTGCTGCTGTGATTAATTTCCCCCGAGAGTAAAAAGGAAATGTAGAAGAAGTATGTATTATTTTAAGAAAGCCACAGTTGTCCATATCCTGCTGACTCCTTAATACAACCCATCTGGATCTTACCCTGGTTTCCTGGTGTCACGTAGATGTCTGATGTCTGAAGAGGAGGTTAGAGTTCATCACCTCCTCCGACAGATGGCTACATGTCAGTGTTTACCGTAGTTTAGACATGGAAGGTCATTTTCTGTTGTGTTTTGTAATAAATGTAGTATTTTCTGAAGTATTTTCTGTTGTAGCATGCAGAGGTGGACATTTACTTGAGTAAAAGTATTTTTCTGAGTTCACAATTTTTGGGAAGTCCCTACTTAAGACCAAATTGATCAGGTAAAGGGAGTTAAAATATTAATAGTAACCTATAAAACAATTAGACAGAGTAAAGGAAAATGAATCATGGTCATTGGTAAGATGTGAACTCCTTTTACCAGATAAATTTGGTCTTAAGTAGGGACGTCCCAAAACTTGTGAACTCAGAGTTACTCAGAAAAGTACTTTTACTCAGTACTTTGTCCACCTCTGGTATCATGGCGAAGCAATGCATACAGAGCACTTCCTCTATGGCTGCACAGCTATTCGTATTGATATCGATATTTCTATATTAAAAGGGGGAATATGCAGATGTGACAGTGTTTCCTACATTATAGAATTATTAACCATTATTTTACCAGAGTAGAGAATAATTATCCCATATCAAATGCTTTCTGAGATTTTTAAACTGTGACAGCCTCTGCAAGCTGGTCACTTTTCACTGTTATGGCTCAAATTCTACAAATAGCACCTTTAATGTTCAGTAGTAATATCCCAACAACATGCAGTATTTACAGTGCAATACATATGTTTTTTGATGCACAAGTTTTGTTGTTTGGGCTCTGTAGTCCAGCACTTTGGATTTCAAACAAATTTCAATCAATGTATTTTATAAAGTCGTTTTTACAACAGAAATTGTCACAAAGTGCTTTGACAGATCTGAAATGAAATGGTAAATGCAGAATGTCAACATTAATATAGGGTATTTTTTACATCTATAAATAGCTCTGCCAGGCCTATAGTGACACCATCTGCAGTTCTTGTTTGTTTTGGGCATTTATGCATTGAGTGTTGTCTTCATGTTGAAGTAAATGTATTCTTGGATACAAAAATGATTTGACTATCCAAATAATTGACTGTCTAGAATCCCACCCAAGAATATTGTCTCATAAAGAAGCACAGTTCCTCCTTTCCTTATAGCTGTTAGATTTACTAGACGTATGTGCTTGGATGGTAAGATACAAATAGTCTCTTCGATATTTATTTATTTGACCAGGTAAGTTGACTGAGAACAACTTCTGATTTGCAGCATCAACCTGGATAGGTCAGATAAAATACAATGTACAGTAAACAAGGAAAGAAATTAAAAGCAATTAAAAAGCAAGAAGAAAGCAATAAACTAACACATGAACAAACAAACACATGAACAAACACAGTCAGTAATAAAATGTTCTTTAAATAAACGTCTAAAAGGCCCTATTGGCCAGTTCCTCCAATTTGAAGGTACATTGTAATTAATTCCATAATTTAGGGGCAAAAGAACTAAAAGCAGATCTACCCAATTCAGTGGAGATCTTAAGGATCTATAGCAGTAGCCATACCTGAGCTCGGGTCTAGTCATTCCATCTGAGAGTTAAAAGTAAATTAAACAAATTGGTAGTAAGTGCAAAAGAGCTTTATAACAATACATTGTGCCCATTTCATTCAAGTCAATCTATTTATAACAGTTTTTATCTGTATATAATATTTAAAAATCATAATTATATTTTGGAGATAAGTAAATCTTGAGAGTTTTAAAATGTTTTCGCTAACTCACTATGTTTACTGTTTACTGTAATAATTAATTAGAAAATATGACTGTCCCTAGACTTGGTTCATTCTTACAATACATTTTTGTATGTGATTTAACTATGGGTCCTGTATGCTATTTTAGGTACACTTGATCTCTAACTAGTCCTTCTGCTTAGTAACCTGTTAAAGTTCAAAGAAGTGTCACAACCATGCAAGCATCCCACCCAGAAAAGTAGTTTGAACCTGAGAATTTCAGCAGCCGTGACCTATGTCGTCACTCTAACCAGCTGCTCTCTTATTGCGTATGCATTTGAATGTCAACCAGAGAGGACATGCTGGGCCTTGATCATAAAACAGTGACCATTCTTGTAGTAAGGTGGCTGTCAACCTGCATTGTTCTAGTTTCAGTGGTGGACAAAACCAATAAGTTTCTCATTGCCTGATTTGGAGCTTAACTGGGTTCAATCAGGGTAGAGAGAGTTATCTGATCTGAACCCCAACGAAAAAAAAAGGAAACATAATGTATTGGTCTCTAAAACATTTCTCCCTGTAGATAAAATTGGGAAAATATGAATTTTACTTATTTAGGAATATTTTGGTTGCTCTGAGTAGAGATTGGCATTACTGGATTCTAGGATTGCCCATTATCTTAACATGTCTTAGTCGGTAACTTGCATTCAGTAAGAGGGATCATTTTATATAGGGTTTGGTCATTTTAAACTTTTGAACCGTTCTGCCAGCAAAATAAGAATTAATATGTTACTTGTCATGTCCATAAAATGTAGGCTGGCATCTTGGGGCACACTTTTAATAAAAGGGAACACCCCACAATGATTGCAATTGCATTCACCCAATTAACAGTATTGTATTAGAATTGTAACTTTAATTAGGGTTGTTGTTGGCAAACAACAGTGTTTATGGTCTTTAATAATCCTATAAAGATGTTTGACTGAAGACCCTTCTCAAATATCTGCTTTGAACCATTGTTTCTGATGTATTGTTGGAATATGAGGTGAATGTTGACAAAGGCAGTGTTTACCTTTGTTCTGTATTTGCCGTGATATCCTTTTCCCATTCACGGGAGACAGTCCACAAAAGCATCCATGTGAATCACACTGACAGCTGTTATTATACTTCCTCCCCTGACTGTTTCAGGTGCTCCTGCCCCGACTCTCATTCCAGGCCAATGTCAAAATGCTGGTTTGACAGTTCCAAAACACTGGGAAACTATAATTACTGCTTATGTTCTAAGGACGGTGGATTTGTACCATCACCTTTTTCATGCACCTAGCTATCTCCATTGATAATAGCATACTGAGCTACCTTCTTAACTCTCTGTAAGTCTTTCCTGTTCAATGTTAAACCCTCACTTATATGCTCCTCTACGCTACAGCATTGTAAATGACAGTCAATCGTACCTGAAGCTTCACCCAGCAAATGACAGGACTTTGCCGTCTAGTGTTCCCCTGAACTAGAAATTGACTTCAGACTAGGACACCAATTATCCCAGAGCAAATTATCCAAGGCTACAAAATTAAAAGAAAGCCAAAATCCTGTTTAGAAGTTAAGGGAGTTACATTCAATGCAATACACATGACAAAATGTGCATACCCAACTGGTTGTGCCACATGACTTGATGTAGGTAAGCAATCACAATCACGGTGTAAGAAATCAGCACACAAATCACTGTAGGACGTCCATGTCCCCAGAGATCTTTCTTCATTTGTTACATTTGCTAGTATGAGTTGAAATGGCAGAAGGGGTTTGTAAAGAAAAATAGTAGATCAAATTTGCAACAGGGTTTTCCTATCTTCACATCTTCACCTGTATTTGGTGACAGGACACTATGTTCCCTCTTGGCTAAGCAGTTCCTTAGCACTTCAGTACACTTGTGTTGAGAGATTTTAGTTTTATATCAATGAATAATAATATCTTGTCAGACCTCGAAAGCCAGATGGCTACTTCCACAATCTTTGAATGGCGACAGTATAGACGTCTGGACAACTTTGCGTGAAAGTTTGTGCACAGGGGAGGGACCGGAAATCTATCAAGGAAAGGGTGCCTTTCCGCTACTGCATCGTAAAAAGCTGAGTGCAATTCCTGCCGCAGTGTATTAGCTCAGTATAGAGTTTGTAAATGCTGTGAAAATGTATATGTACTATTATTAGTAAGATTTTGTATTAAGCAATAAACAAAAACAATTATTAAATCAGCCCCTCTATCCCAAACTCGTGATTCGTTGTAAAAGTTGTTCATCTGAAGAGAAACCTCACCAGAAATGTTTTGTCTACTTCCGAATGTGCAAAAAAACTAGTTTTCTTACCAGACCTTGTGTTCTTACCCAAGGTCTTTCTATGCAAGACTATGTCAGACCTAGTGTTGCACAATGATTTTGTGACTTCCTGAATTGAAAATATTTGAATGCGAACAATGTTTAATGTAATAGGTGTATTCATTTTTAAAGGTTCCAAAATCACCTAAATTCTTATTATTTTCATGCTTAACAGCTCTTAGTATCAGGGTGCTGGCACTTACTCCTGAGTTCTTCATTTGGAATGAGGGATTGCCTAAAACCCAGACAATAGTCATTCCATTGAAGGAGAACTTTAGGTTCAGTGCTCCCTGCTTGTGTTCAGCAGATTTGAAGCTAAAGGCCTAGATAAAATGGCATGTCTGAGTATTCCATTTCTATGTCACTGGGGCCAAAACTGTCTAGTAAATCTGAAGCTTGTGGCCATGGCAACCATAATTTAACACATTTACAGGCAACTGTTGGACTGATTGAGTGATTAATGTGCATTAAACTTGAATTGTCACAAAATCAAAGCAATATTTTTGTAATTTTTATAATATCTTAAAATAAATGGTAAATTTTAGATTGAAAAAAATAAAGTTAGGGGCATAGGTTAGAATACCACTTTAGGTCTGGTTTGCATTAATTGAAAAAGAGTATTTGCCCACTAAAATATGTTACAATGGAGTCAGGATGAGATCCTGGGAATGAAGAATAGCAGGTAGAGGGGTTTCTGACCGAAGATGCTTCCTTACAGTTTATTTAGACATTATTTGGTTGTGCAAAACTCCAAGTTTCATCAGCTGTCTTTGTGTTTTGTTGTAGACAATCGCAAAAGTGACAAACCTGAATGTGGAGGCCCCCGTCTGCGCTGGAGACACCAGTTGAATTTACTTCAAATTTTTTTAAACATGGCTGAAATCTGCTTATAACTAAAATTTATTTAATTAGCAACAGCTGTTATTTCAATAGAACCTCCAATTTCACCCCCTGAGTGTCCATTGGTATATTTCAGATGTATATTTTATTTGTCCTTAAGGGGCTTTCAAACCAACATGTGTCAAAGCTACCACCTGTGAGCCCCCAATATTAAAGACAGGTATTTGGCAAATCTTTGAATATGTATTTATTATACCAAGCCAGTAATGTAATTACTTAGGATTGATTTAGATATATTATGTTGTTTTTGTCACTTACCACGTAGAAATTGTCTTTATTTGGTTGAGAAAAACTGACTGCTAATGGCATCATTTCAATTGAATCAGCAGGTAGCATACTGTAGCTAGCATACAAAAGTCAATGTGTGTAGTAGAATGTTTATGTTGTAATGATTGTTGATATTAACTTTTATTGGGGTTGACCTCCATACAAGCCTAACAGAGTTGTGTGCTAAATTTTGGGCACCCCTGGAGAAAAAAAACTTCACCTTAACTATGACCTTTTGTAAACAGAAGTTTACATGATCATGCTGTTTAACTGGCTTCTTGATATAACTCACCTGTTAGTTGGATAGATTTTCTTACAGTAACTTGCTTGTGTGTTTTAGATTGTTGACTTCTGTAGTCTTAGGGGGTAAAAGGATACAATTAAGATGCACTTATGAAGTTAAAGCATTAATAATTAATATTACCTTTCCTCCCCTGTTGCAATAGTCTGGGTTAAGAACGGAGAAATGCTTAATAAAAGCCTATAGAGGATTTATAGAATAGACATTGTTGATATTTCCTATCTAACCATCTGACCTCACAAATGATCATTTATCCGTGTGTAAACAGCTACGAAAAGAAATACTACAGCGACCCGGAAAACTAAAGCGTTGCCCGCGAGTCAGACAAAGGTGCATAGGCTACCTAGCTTGAACTGTGTGCGTGATAAACGCTGAAACTTCAGAGCAGACCGCAACAAGATAACTTAAATTCCCATTAATAACTCCACCGGAGATGTTCTGGGAAATTATTTAGAATGTCTATGACAGAACTTAGTAAATGAATAATATTTAATTCCAGTTAAAGGGCATCAAAGTACAACACTTTAACCGGACACAGAATTACACAATTATACCAAGAAATAACATGTCGTTTACACTTCTAAATATGATCTACGATCTAAGCATGTCTTATACGGTTCAGTCTATTACAACATTTATTCAACACATTTGCTATGGCACGCACTGACGTATGGCCAGGAGAGTTGTTAAAGAGATCTCATCAGTTTAACCCTAAACAAAGACTTATATTTCCCCTCGAGAGGGGACGCCCCCAACTCCCGCTGCATACGAACTACCTATCAGTTCACTGGCTGGAATTGGAGAAACAAAGAGTACATTAGCAATTAGATTATATGTCGCCTTGGCGCCTCGGCGCATCCGGGCTGTAACAAAGGACTGGGTTTGAATATCTTCAGGGGAGCTAGCATTTGTCTTCTCCTAGAAACCCTGTGGAGACAACATAACACCTGTACAACCTTTACAAGTAATAATACCAAACTCCCTTTATGGGTGGATCAAAACCAAAATCACCTAGGTACAGGTTTAAATGTGTGATATACATTGGGGTTTGCCCCCTTTCCATGAATCTTAATTCATCCCAGGAGGGATGAGAAGCCAGCTGGTGAAGGAGTCATTATTTGGTCCTATAAACACTTATTTCCAACTACACTTCCGACTAAACTCCTGAGCGGACCAGCAATAATTCTCGTTTAGAATACTGATTGTATGCAGCATATCGTCTTGGAGACATCCAATCTGCTTGACCTTTAACGAGGGTCAATACTGTGAAATGCAGTTTTTTGGAAGTGCTCATGTTGTCTACATTTTATTTGTCTACGTCAAAAAAATCTGAATGGAGGCTTGATGAGTTTTGGCAGGTGTTTTCCGGTGCACTTTGGCAAACTTGAATTTAATATTTTAACAACCATTAATTCCTCCAGTCCCCTCGAACTCCAAAACATTTTATTTAATGAAGTAACATGACAATCAAGTGAGGGGCTTAATTTCCAGATTGCCTAGTTTTTAGAGAAATGGGCCAGAACCTAAAGGATGTAGGTTCAACCTGAGAGCTCACAATTTAACATTGAGCAAGGCATTTTAACCCTATTTGCTTACATGTATGTAAGTTGCTCTGGATAAGAACCTCTCATGTATGTAAATGTAAAATGAACTTGCCATGGTTGTGGGGATTCTCAAGGCCAGATATGGAATGCTGACTATGCCATGCTTCCCCCTCCTCTCAACTGCTGATTAACCATCAAGATGGGCAGCCTTTTCAAGATGTCCCAAATTCCTCCCATTCATCTGTCCTTCAGGAAGTCCAGTCTCCATAGAACGTTCAGTTCTCGCTCACTCACAAGTCTCACCCATGGGGGTGTGACAGTTCTCCCTTGGGTAGGGTAGATTAAAATCAAGTGCGTAGGGACAAAAAGGGGATTTGCAGAACCCTTCTTCTTGTCCTCTTCATGCATACTGGAAATGGGGGTTGTGGGATGACAAACAAAATAAAATGCATTATTTTAGGTCTGTAGAGGAAAGCTGAGGTGACTTAAGCTCCTTACTTTACATTGTAATACAAATTTGTACACACCACAAATTTGTATAGAAAGTATACACTGATCAGCCATAACAATATGACCACCTGCCCAAGATGTTAGCAGCAGATCCTTTGAGTCCTGTAAGTTGCAAGGTGGGGCCTCGATGGATCGGACTTGTTTTTCCAGCGCATATGATCCTCGATCGTGATCCTCAAACCATTCCTGAACCATTTTTGCTTTGTGGCAGGGTGCATTATACTGCTGAAAGAGGCCAATGCCGTCAGGGAATACTGTTTCCATGAAAGGGTGTACATGGTCTGCAACAATGCTTAGGTAGGTGGTACGTGTCTAAGTAATATCCATATAAATGGCAGGATCCAAGGTTTCCCAGCAGAACATTGCCCAAAGCATCACACTTGAGTTCACCAGCTTGCCTTTTTCCCATAGTGCATCCTGGTGCAATGTGTTTCCTAGGTAAGCGATGCACACCCACTCGGCCATCCACGTCCTGTAAAAGAAATCAGGATTCATCAGACTAGGCCACCTTCTGCCATTGCTCCGTGGTCCAGTTAAAGGTACTGTTATTGTCACCTACACATACAGTACATGTACATGTAGCGAAATTCATTCACATTTAACCCATCCCTCAAGGGAGCAGATCTATGTTCTGATGCTCATGTGCCAATTGTAGTCAGGACAGGGTTCAGCATGGGTACACTGACTGGTCTAGAACTACACCGCCCCATACAAAACAACAATGATGCACTGCGTTTTCTGACACCTTTCTATCAGAACCAGCATTAAATTGAGCTATAGTACTGTGGCCATCTGTTGGATCGGACCACACGATTCAGCCTTCACTCCCCATGTGCATCAGTGAGTCTTGTTCACTTGCTGCATAATACAGTGCATTCAGAATGTATTCACAGCACTTCACTTTTTCCACATTTTGTTATGTTACACCCTTATTCCGAAATATATTAAATTAATTATTTCCCTCATTATATCTACAAACAATACCCTAAAATGACAATGTGAAAGAATTGTGTTTGAAATAGCACATGTACCTAAGTTTTCCCAGCCTTTGCCATGACATTCAGAATTGAGCTCAGGTGCATCCTGTTTCCACTGATCATCCTTGAGATGTTTCCACAACCTGATTGGAGTCCATCTGTGGTAAATCCAGTTGATTGGTCATGATTCTGAAAGGCACACACCTGTCTATATAAGGTCCCACAGTTAACAGTGCATGTCAGAGGACAAACCAAGCCATGAAGTCCAAGGAATTGTCTGTAGACCTCAGAGACAGGATTGTATTAGGGCACAGATCTGGGGAAGGGAACAGAAAAATATCTGCAGCATTGAAGTTCCCAGTGAGCACAGTGGCCTCCATCTTCTGTAAATGGAAGAAGATTGGAACCTTTTACTAGAGCTGACCGCCTGGACAAACTGAGCAATCGGGGGAGAAGGGCCTTAGTCAGGGAGGTGACCAAGATCCCGATGGTCACTCTGACAGAGCTTCAGCATTTCTTTGTGGAGAGAGGAGAACCTTCCAGTAGAACAAACATCTCTGCAGCACTCCACCAACCAGGCTTGTATGTTAGAATGGCCAGATGGAAGCCACTCCTCAGTAAAAGGCACATGAGAGCTTGCCTGGAGTTTGCCAAAAGGCTCCTGACAGACTCCCAAATCCATGAGAAACAAAATGATCTCGTCTGATGAAGCAAAGATTGAATTATATGGCCTGAATGTCAAGCGTCATGTCTGGAGGAAACCAGGCACCGCTCATCACCTGGCTAATACAATCCCCACAGTGAAGCATGGTGGCAGCATCATGTGGTGGGCTTGTTTTTCAGCGGCAGGAACAGGAAGTCTAGTAAGGTTCAAGGGAAAGATGAATACAACACTGTAAAAAGTCATCCTTGCTGAAAACTTGCTCCAGAGCACTCTGGACCTCCAACAGGACAACAATCCTAAGCACACAGCCAAGATAACAAATGAGTGGCTAGAGGAAACTGAGGATGTCCTTGAGTGGCCCAGACTTGAACCCGATTGAACATCTCTGGAGAGACCTGAAAATGGCTATGCACTGATGCTCCCCATCCAACCTGATGGAGCTTGAGAGGACATGCAAATAAGAATGGGAGAAACTGCCAAAAATAGGTGTACCAAGCTTGTGGCATCACACTCAACTTGAGGCTTTAATTGCTGCCGAAGGTGAATACTTATGTACATGTGCTTTTTTGTTTTATTTATTTATAAATTTGCCAAGATTTCAAACCCACTTCTTTCAATTTGTCAGTATGGGGTATTGTCTGTAGAACTTTACTGGAAATAATTAATTAAATCCATTTCAGAATAAAGGGTGTAACAAAAGAAAATATGGAAAAAGTGAAGCGCTGTGAATTCTTTCCTTATGCACTGTATATCTCACCCACTGATAGGTGCCATAATAACAAGAATATCAGTGTTATTTGCTTCATCTGTCAGTGGTCAAAATTGTATGGCTGATCGGTGCATATTAAGTTCAAATATACTTCTAAAAATAAATAAGGGAACATGCATCACAGTATACAACTCATTTAAACATTAGGGATCAACCTGTCCAGATAGGTAGCATAACTGATTGTGTCACTTGTTGGTGCAAATGAAAGTGACAACACATGCACTGGAGAGGCAAGAGCAAGACGACCCCAAAATAAGGAATGGTTTTTCTGTGGTGGCCTCTCTCCTTATCCATCCTGACTGATTCTTCCCTAGTTTTGCATTTTGCCAGTGTCCTTGTTACTACTGGTAGCATGATGCAGTAACTGCAGCCCATTCAGTTTGCACAGGTAGTCCAGCTGCAGGATTGCACATCCATATGTCCCGTTACAAGACAGTTTGCTGTGTCTTACAGTTCAGACTCAAGAGCATGGAGGAGATAACAGGAAACGGGCCATTACACAAGGAGACCTGGACAGGGCTATAGAAGGGCATCAACACAGCAGCAGGACCAGTATATTCTCCTTTGTGTGAGGAGGAACAGGAGGATCACTGCCAGAGCCCTACAAAATGACCTCCAGCAGGCTACTGGTGTGCATGTTTCTGATCAAACTGTGAGAAACAGACTCCATGAGGGTGGTATGAGGGCCTAACGTCCTCTAGTGGGACCTGTGCTCACATCCCAGAACTATGCATCTCCTTTGGCATTCGAACAGAGAACACCCGAATCGTCAGGTCCTCCATTGGCGGCTCGTTCTCTTCACAGATGAGAGCAGGTTTACACTGAGCACGTGACAGATGTGAAAGAGTCTGGAGACACCGTGGTGAATGCTATGCTGGCTGCTAATTCAGCATGACAGTTTTGGCGGTGGGTCGTAATAGTCTAAGGAGGCATTTCTTGGAAGGTTGCACAGTGCTAGCCAAAGGTACCCTGACTGCTGTTAGTTACTGGGATGCAATCCTCAAACCCCTTGTCAGAACGCTGGTGCAGTCGGCACTGGGTTCCTCTTGGTGCAGGACAATGTCCAGCCTCCTGTGGCCAGAGTGTGTAGGCAGTTGCTGAATTACGAAAGCAATGATGCAACTGACTGTCCCTCACGTTCCCCAGACCTGAATCGAATTGAGAACATCTGGAATGTTCTGTATCTGTGCATCTGACGCCAACAAGTAGCGCGACAGGCTGTCCAGGAGCTCACTGATGTCCTGATCCAGGTTTGGGAGGAGATCCCCCAGGACACCATCCGTTGTCTCATTAGGAGCATGCCCATACATTGTCGGGAGTGCATACAGGCACATGGGGGCCATACGCACTACTGAAATTCACACAAGATGTAACAGCCTGTGATTTCAATTCTTTACTTTGATTTTCGGTGTGAGTTTGAATCCAGTGCTCAATTCACCTTGGCTAAGCCCCACCCCCCTTAGTTACTGTTGCTACGTGACTTCATCTGGGCTCTGGTTTGGTATCAACATGGCTTATGCTGTGACAGCTCTTCCTGCTGAAATTTTATCAAACTTTTATAAAGCAGCAAATAACGTACCAGATAGAAGTAGGCAAAAGGGGCTGCCACTGCAATATAAGCCTAAATTCTCTCCTTTTGAATTTGTGACCTTTTTTGTTTTAGAGGATTTACCGTAACATTCTTGTAAATGTTACTAAAACCAAAAGGTGTTGAGGATTCACCTCTTTTCTATAGATTATTAATGGACCATATAGGCTACAAGTTCCTTCAAGGAGGCACATGGAAAGGACTGAAAAGGGATTTCTCTTTCATGAAAGACTTGTTTTAGCACTTGAAGCCAAAGAGCCAGAATGAATGCCCCAGCTCAGATACTGCTAATGTCTAGCTTGTGAATCTGAGAACGGGGTGGACAATGAAGGATGCCTTCTATTCACTTAGCCTGGGCCAGATGGCACAGTGCCAAGCATTGAGATATGCAGAGAGGATGAGAAGAAAAAAGGACTTAAGCCAACCGTAGGGTCGTTAAAGCATTTAGAGAGCCAGTGAAAGATTTGCAGGCCATTATTTTGGCTCAAACCAGTGGCGTTATTAATGTTGCATAAGTGGGACGTCCAACAGTCTGGACATGTCTGCTCATTGTTGGCCCTCCATTAAGTCTACAGTCTTGTGTTGTAAATTGACTCTTGGTGTGGTCATTATACTGTTCAGTATAGAATCTATACACTGTCATGAGTTTAAACTTTGTCATTACCGTAGGTTTCTTGCAGTCTGAAATTAATTGCACACGGCAAGGTGAAAGACAACCTTTCTAAGCAGATCCTCTGCCCCTCAGTATGCTGTTAACTGGATTTGGAGGGTTGGTTAGACCAAATTAACTGTGTCAAATGTTCATATGCCAGGATTGAACAGCTGTTTTAGGTCTGGCTATTCACCAACAACCTACAAGCCTATCATTTTGAAATGACTATTAGAGGAGATACGAGTGTATTTGTCCTTAATGCAGTTAGGCTACTAATCCCCTCCACACATGACATTTCTCATTTTTCATCACTAAGGGAAATAAAATAAATAATTCCTGATAACGTCATAAACTGCTTCAGGCAGTGAATAGATGGATAAGGAGTGAGCAATTGTCTGTGGCCACCACATGTACAACCATTCTCTTTTTAGAGGTTCTTCTTGCTGTTCCCTCTCCAGTGCAACTGTTGTCACTTTCATCTGCACCAAAACAGGTGACATTGATTCACAATCGTATATGCTTCCTAACTGGACAGGTTGATATCTCTGACGTTCAATTTACTTGTATACTGGTATACTGTGATGATTTCATGTTCCCTTAATTTTTTTGAGCAGTGTACTTTCTTCGTTATTGTTCAGAAATATGAGTTTATATTAAAAGTGTGGAAAGCTTACTTTTCAAGTTCTCAAAAAACTTTCATGTTTTCCACTAAACTGTCCACTGGGGGACAATGAAATGTGTGAACCCTGTGTCAAACTGGAAGCATCTAACTGAGGCCCTGATAGTGTCTTCCTAATGAAAGCTCCCTTTGTCCCACTCAGTTTTTCTCCTGTGTACCTAAGTTTCTGATGTAGACATAGGCCGAACGTCATCGCTGGCATGTCATTATGCTGCTCATTACTGTAGATTGAAATGTCATTAGAAGGTTGTAGGGTAGTCTTTACTTTGGCTTGGAGGGTGTTTTGAAGGGGTTTCCGGACGCAATGGGAGTTGTCTTCCTTCCACACTCCAGGGAGACAGACAACGGCTGCCTTTTTGTTGTTGCATGATTATTGGTGAAAAAGGTCACAGACCGCTCATTAATCCACAAGTATTATGTCTTTGACAATCAGTAACCAGGCAACACGGATTATCACAGAAGAATGGGCAATGGAGCTCACTTTGCCCTAGAATGTGGTGCAAGCTTTTCGCCAGCTACAGGTTTGTGGACTCTGAGGTTTGCATACTCAAATGCAAAAAATGTAATCCCTTTTAACAATTTATTTCTCACTTTGGATGTTGTGTTGTTTGGGCCTGAGCCTTCTCCATTATCAAGAGCCACATTCACTTTTTTTGTTTAATTGCTTTTCTTCGTCACAGTCAATTCTACTGTCAAAGCCCTGATATGCATTGACATGATCTTGATGTGCAAAGCAAGGCTCAAATGCATCGTTCAAGCGAGGGCCTTACTTCTTCTAAGCGCAGCAAAAGGACAAAGAGCTGAGCTGACCGTGGAGTGATCTAACAGACTCAGTTCCCCTCAGAGGCTGGGCAGCTCTTAAAATCAGATCTGCATGCACATTATTTTCTGAGAAATACCCCCTGCCATCACCCCACAGTCAATGAAGAATCTTAGGTCCAATGTACTTATGCACTCTAAAACATCAATAATGACATTGTCCCCAAACCAATATGGAAAGTTTGGAGGAAGGGCATATGTATTTGCTAGTGTTTGTAAGCCACTTGGGCTTGCACAGGCAGGTAAAATATGTGCCAACTCGATGCATGTTTGAGAATCTTTCTTATGTCGTAATTCCATAACTCAGGCTTTTGGGGATTTGTTTCTACCACATTTTGTTGCTTTTTGGTACTTTGAATCAAATAACTTCATCATAAAAGAAGTTTAACATGTGCAGAGTATGTAACTGAAAAAGCTGAAATTTTGCCCAGGAACAAAGCCTCATATTGACAGACATTTAAGCTACATTTCAAAGGTAGTTTGCTCTTTGGGACCTTTACATTATTAGGTTAAACAGCTGTAGTTAGATCAAGTAGAGGAGACTGGTGTGCAGAGCAAACAGGCTCTAATCTGAGTTTCGTAAAAGTGTTGTTAATTATACACAGACACTTTACCCTAATCTTCACATTTGTTCTTTGTATTTTCAGAATTACATCTACAGTAGTTATGCTAGTTTAGCTTTCTGTCTCATTTCCCAGTCACAGCTTATATGTGGCAGACTGGATCTTTAAATATCTTTATAAAACGGGTCCGGTGATATCTGCAATTTGATTGGCTAAAATTGCATTCCAAGCCTATGACAATTCCCTGATCTCCGCACTGTAGAATGTTGCCTTTTCACTAAAGTGCTTAGTATGTAATCAAAAAGTATCACTATGCCCCCCTGAGGAGCTGAACAAAATAAAAATCATGGCGGACAATTCTTCTCCCTTCAAATCTCAACACCACCTTCCAAATAAGACCATCTAAAAAATATAAACGATTTTAACATTCACTTACCACAAAAAGATTGTCACTGATGTAGACATGCTAACCAGCCACAGGTTCTAAGTAATCTAATCTTTTTTGTAATAAAGTGTGTTTTCGTGACGAAGTGATAGCTAGCTAGTGGCTGTCATGTCAATACCGGTCAATACACCGGTGGCTGGCTCGTTAGCCTAATGTCTGACCTACCACTCACATTACACACACTGAGTTTTCCCCATATCACGGGTTGGCTTTTCTATCTATCTAATCCCTAGACGCCTTTCTTCATATTTTAAAATATAAAGAAATAGCCTTCAGTTGACATCTTTATTATAAAAAAAGAGGAATTACGATACACTACCCGTTCTACCGGCGAAATTAAGATAGGCTACTTCTCTATGAAAACGGTTATTTGAATAAGACTTCAAATTTTTCCAAATTGCCTGAAATTATTGTTCTCCCTATGTTATATATATATATTTTCTGTAATTGTTGAGGCATATAGCCTACAATTGTTTTCCTACACATTGTTAGCAAATTAAATGATCTCTATCCCTAAAATTAATAAGATATTTTATGTGTGCTATTACATTATTTGTAAAAATAGTTTGAATTAAATTAACTGCATTTTTCTGATAACAAATGCTATTATGTTCAAGTGCAATGCGACTGAAATGAATCCCGCAATTTGACAGCGGATGACTGTGTCAAGTGAACAGTTTATAGGCTAAAAGATGTTCTGTGCAAACCTTATAGTGGATGTCGCAATGAGTTAATTTTTTCAAGGTAATGTACAGAAAGGTGTTTAAACCATTACGATTACGATTACGGCGATTGGTGCTGATTTTGCCCAAACTAAACAATCTATTCAGGGGGCACTGGAAGATATATTTATGATATTTATGATGTTTAAAAAAGTTGATATCACCATCAGGTTGTTCTTTGGAAAAGATGATATCCTATGGAATGGAACAGATATTACCCTCACAGTTTTTCTCTCTTAACTCATAAGATCCGAATTTAAAATTGACAGCAGAGTGAAATCTAGAAAGGATCAAATTTTTTGATTTGACCATTTATAAATACGTTGATATTTTGGAAACTACCATCTACTTTAAGCCGCAGAGTAGTATAACACTTTTACGCACAGACAGTTAATAATCCTTTACACCTCATAAAATATAGGCTACCAGTTGGTCAAATACTTAAGACTACAACGTAACTGCAGTAGAGCAGTTAGTGAAATACTTTAGTATCTAATAACCGGGAACAAATACTAATTAATAGTATTATTAATTATAGCCTGTTAATGACAGCACCTGCATAATAGCTACATGGACGTCCGTTTTCATAAAGTTTCGTTTCCAGACAAGATTGCACAATGTGGCTTTTGATGGATGTATATAAATGTCTAGAAACAAAATTCAAAGAAACGTGCTTGCAATGCTGTAATTAGTACAGTAGTTATAGCAGGCTGATTGATGTTGACAGTAAGGTCTGTAAATATTTGAATAGCATAAAAAATGCATCACTAAAGCAAACTGGCTAGTGAATGCCATTTAAAATAAATTAAACTGTACATAAGTGTTCACACCTTGTTATAAACAATCTAAATGATCAGTTTGATAGGAACTATACTTGATTTGTGGCATAGGAACATGGCAACAGTAAAAGGAGTGGTGGGGGGTACGTTAATGTTTCACGATAACCGCACGCGCCGTGACCATTTTCTTTCGCTAAAAATACTAATTTAAAGATTAATTTTCACAAGTAAAATGTTGGCAACCGTTTTATAAGCGCATTAACACACTCCAGACTGTGCGTTGCCAGGGAATAACCGCACACCTCCGCAGTGAAAGCCACTCGGCTTTCAGTCTCGTGGCTTTCTACACTGCTGAGGTGTGCGGTTATTCCCTGGCAACGCACAGTCTGTCGTGTGTTAATGCTTACATAGTTTTCGGACTGATCATTGATTCTCTTTGCTGTTAGTACATTATTCTTTACTTGGATACATTCTGTAGGTAACATCCTATTATATTACTGCCCAGCTTTCCAAATTCCCAAAGAAATGTGACCTACTTGTATGAGTGACATTTTTGTTTCAAAATTTCACTGATATTGCTGAGTTAACTAACATGAGTGTTCACAAATTGTTCTCCTGCCGGATGCTGCAATGTGCAGAGCTGAACAAATGGAGCTCTTGTGGCAAAATCTGTTTGTGTCACTGGGACTTCCTACAGGAAGTGTCATTTGAAGTCATTGCTTACATCTAAAATGCACATCCAGTGATCAATTCTACTCACACGGAAATCAAACCTAAGCGTTAGGCTATCTTTAGCAAAATGTTTCCACTTAACTTCTGAAGTTTATCATAGATGTTCACCTGTTTACACTGTTAAAAAATGTATAGCCAATGCAAATTTTGCCTGTTTAGTCCTGTTTATTTAAATAAATGTATTTTAATAAATACAGTTTTTAAAAACAGTGTAAAAGACTGTATAACTTATATCAAGTTGTTCAATATAAAGAATTACACCATTTGTTTTGTATTACACTCCTAAAATATATACTTTTTGGAAGTGTTGTAAACCAAAGAGAGCAAATAATAACACTCCAAGAGCTGAGAGATGATAGGATGTCATTGACAAATGTCACAGTTAATGATTTTTGTCATACAATGGTCTGCCTACCAATGAATCCGAGAACAATCAAGAGTACATTTCACCATCCACTCGGCAGCTTCTATATCAATCTGCACTTGAAATACCACAAGGTCCAGAAAGAGAACTTAGTGCCTGCCCCATAGCGAGTCACTTCCTGTGACGTCTAAGTCCATGGCTTAGTTAGCCAGTATTCACCGTAACTAGTAACATTTACAAATGTCACAAAATCGTCTTGGAGCTATATGAAGTTGCAATTATCACACTATGCATGAACACAAAAGATACATGCCAGCTAGACATCTAGCTAAGTTAGCTAGCTCTCCAACAATCAAAACTGACAAAACATCCAGCTGACTCATTCATCATATTACAGTTTACTAATTCATTATATTTCAGATGCGATAACAACAGCAAAAAATGCAATTGCAAATAGGAAACAAAGCAAACATGTACTAGTGGTGGATATCAATTAGAAGTCGTAGCTATGTCTTACCGTTATTTGTGTTATTTGTGTATTTGTGTATTATGTGTATGTGTAAAAATCTGTAGCTGTCATGTGTAGATGTCGATAACCAATTATTTCATTTATTTTGCAACATCAAACAATATGCATCCTATTATATAATGTGAAATAACACAAAAGCTAACCTAATTGGCTAGCCAATCTAGACTGGTATCAACTGAAGAAACCATAAGCTGCTCATTCCGGGTTCGTAGGTCAAAGACAATTATGGAACACAGTGAAAATGTACTCAAGGTGGAGATCCATTAGAAACTGTATGTTTTATAAACAAGTAATCAAGTCATTACATTAGCTTACATAGCCTGTTGAATGTGACATTAATGAATATCTCCCGTCGTAGTATAGTTAGATACATCGGGAGCTAACTCGGTAGGGTACACTTGATTGTACAATCAATTTACTAATTCATTATATTATGGATGCAATGCCAAAAAAAATAATATGTAATAATAATAATGTTAACACAGCAAAAATGAACTGGAGGTGTTTCCATTCGAAACGGTATGTTTTGTAAACAAGTAGCTAATTAAAGTCAGTAGCTACCTAGCTAGCACAAATCATTAGATCAACTCAGACAGCTGTGTTTGGCCATATTGGAAAGGAGATATCTGTCCGGTATATTGTAGATTCACCAGGTGTTAGCTAGTATGCTAGGCTAAACTTGGCTGTTCAATAAATTACGGACGCAACATCAACACATCAACAACATATGCAATGACAATTATGGGAACTCAGCAAAAATGCACTGGAGGTGAATATCCATTAAATAATGGTATGTTTTGTAAACAAGTAGCTAATCAAAGTCAGTAGCTATGTAGCTAGCAAACAGCATTGGATAACTGAATCAGTTTTGGGAAGAAGATCTCTGTGCGAAATACTGTAGAAACATCGGGAGTTTGCTAGTATGCTAGGGTACAATCGGCTGTACAATTGGTTTACATAATTATATTATGGGCCCTAATTTAACGATCTAAGCGGATGGTGTGAAGCGTATGGCGCAAGTGCACTTTGGGCGTGTCCAAATCCACTTTTGCTAGTTTGACAGCGGATAAAAGGGTCCATGCGCCGGGCGCATGGTCTAAAATGGTTGTACTAAATGTCTTCATTAATTCATGGGTGTGTTTTGGGCGTAACATGCAATAAATCAATCAGAGATTAATCTTCCCTTTAAGAGCCAGGCGCGTTTGTACCTTTCGCGCATTGCTATTATGACGGTGGATTTGCACCGTAACATTTTTATTTGTAATCTTTTGCATGTTTGTGTGCTGCTGCGCTTCCCTGTGTGTGTGCAACAAGCATAGTGTGCACGCACTGTGCCTATGCCATAGGTGCATTTGACTAATTTGCTGTTAAAATAAATATGACGTGCTGCGCCATTGACTTTAGACCAGGTTTTTGTTGGTCAATGGCACAATGACTTTCCGATGCCTCAAGATAGCAATACACCCAGAATGATCCTGAACACACCTCCCTATGATACCAGCACTCCTATGGGCACAAAAATGGGCGCAGGTGCATTTGCTATTTAAACAACGCGGCAGGCGCGGTTCTAGCGGGGTGGCACACACGTTCACCTGGCAACACTATATTATGTCGGCAACACAAACTCTGATTCTACCTTTCAAAACAACAGCACTCGCAAGTCATGACAATAATCATTGTTAATTCAATGCATAGATAGTTGGTGGGTCTATGTTCATGTGTTGCTAAAATTAGTCTGTTGTTGGATATAATAGACGCTAGCAAATCTTATTCAAATAAGCTGCGGTCGGTGGACCTTAATTGGGGAGGGCGGGCTCACGTTATGCTTGGGACTGGAGCGAATGGAACGGTGCGCAACACACCAAACCCAGTGTGCGTTTCCCTGTGATACCGTTCCGTTTCCTCCATTCCAGACAGTAATATGAGCCAGCGCCCCTAATTTAAGATCCACCGACCGCAGCTATGACATGTTTTCAAAGTCAAAGTCAAAGTGGTTTATTTATCATATGCATTGAACAACATACATCATCCTATGCAA
>JACXGM010000839.1:33424-63399 GCA_016801145.1 Umbra pygmaea
TCAGGATGCCATGGGTGGGTTAAGCAGGGTGGATGACAAGGAGGATCAGATCAGGATGCCATGGGTGGGTTAATGAGGGTGGATGACCAGGGGATCAGATCAGGATGCCATGGGTGGGATAAGGAGGGTGGATGACCTGGAGGATCAGATCAGGATGCCATGGGTGGGATAAGGAGGGTGGATGACCAAGGGATCAGATCAGGATGCCATGGGTGGGTTAAGGAGGGTGGATGACCTGGAGGATCAGTTCAGGAGGCAATGGGTGGGTTAATGAGGGTGGATGAGTATAGTATTTTAAAACCATGCTGCAATCTATTTTAGTGCTGCCCATATTTAAAAAACAAGTAAATTATCTTAAGACTTTAGGATTTTTATAATCACATTAAACTAGGTTGTTGCATGTATTTAGGTAATTACGCCAGACTGTAACCGCCACTATCAGTTAAATTAACAGGTGAAGTGAAATAATGACTAACGTATGTAACACTCTACCTTGAGCCTTCGTGTCCTAGTCTACGTTAAACGCTTGTATTAGATGCCATCTCGCCTGCTTCTGTCTCGCATCAGCAACGTGCTGGTATTCTAAACCTGTCCACTCCCACTACAAAGTTTTAAGGCTCACTTGCACTACATCTGTGCTTGTGCAGGGGGCAAGTGTGCAGCACAAAACTGCCTTACAGAAACTTTTTTATTATTGTAAAATAAGTTGTACTATATTACATATGTGTTGGGCTTTTTGGGGCCTTTGTTGCCCTGGGCGACTGCATCTTTGCCTGGGCGTCTAACGTTACCTATTCAACTTCACTGCTGCAGTTCCCTCACACCTGTGTACAGCTACGTTTATCCTCTGATCCTTTGATTGGAGGAAAACATTTCACACGTAATATTCCTTCATCATAAAGTTTAATCTAAAATGGATAACTATGTTTTTAATCATATATTTTTTTAATTAAATTTACTGAGGAGGATTATCCTCCCTTTCCTCACCTGACAAACCTACACTTTAGATTTAGATTTAAATTTAGATTTTGAGTGCAAAACTATGTGAACCTCTTTCTCCGATAGCTTGTGGCACCTCAATTTGCAGTGATAACTCCAAGATAACTTCCCACTTACCTGTTTTTAGGGATCTTTGCCCACTACATACTACAGAACTCAGCCAATTTATTGAGGTTTCAGGGGTTTCTGCCATGTACTGCCCTCTTCATGTCATCATTCATCTCAATTGAATTACTTTGACTAGACCAGTTCAAAACACAAGTATTATTTTGTCCATCACAAGTGTTTGTGGGAATTTGTGCCCATTCAGCCAGAAGAGCATTTCTGAGGTCAGGCACTTATGTTTGATGAGACGGCCTGGCTTGCAATCACTATTTAATGGGGTTGAGGGCTCTGTGCAAGTCACTTGAGAACAGATCTCTTCTTTGATTGGCTCATTTGATGACAAAATATTTACCCTCTTAACCAATGCAACTTGGGGTTCAGTTATTTTTGCAATTGAAATATTTACTCTTTACTTTTTGTTTTTCATCTCCACACAATTCTCTCTGCACCAACATATGGAATTGGTACATATATACCTGTATACCTGATGTGATTAAATGGAAGTTTCATGGTGAACACTAGAGTAAAACAGTCTATGATAGTTCAACAAAGAGTTTCACATACTTTCAAGTTCCAGTAATTGTATTGTCAATTAATGGTCAGAGAATCAGCAACTGGCACCAAGCTGTTTGCACATGTTTTCATAATTATATAAGGTTTCATGTTGTTAATAATTTACTCTCCAATAGCATTTGTGAATTATTGTACAGCACACTAAGAGACAACAGTATACACATCCTATTGTGTGCTAACAAGCCAGGAGTGACTGCATTTACATTCTTTTCTGGGGTTACTCTTTCAACGGTGGCCATATGATTCCCCATATAGACTTTCAGGGAGTGTAGGGTGTCCCATCAGGCACTGCTTGGCTTTTTAGCTCTATTCAGGTTAGTTCACTCTGAAGTGAGTGTCACACAATTGATGGTATTGTTGTGGTTGTTGGAGAGATTGGAGACCAGAATGCAAGGAGGAGTGTTCGAGATGTTTAATGAACACTTTAATAAGGAGACACTAACATGGATCACTGCAGTTGCTGTAGAACATATGTATGGAATCTGCACAACGAATATATATGCAGCTTAATATGCTCTGATGCAGCATAGATGCAAATGCTAAATACACAGAGTGTAAGCCTGACTCACAATACAGTATACACTACGTACGACACATAACGAGGTGAACGCTCAATCAGCAATGCACACTTACATTGTCCGTCAGTTCTATAAAACAAACCACATTATAGTCAATCCTCACGTAATCCATCCAACAATAAACAAAGGTATAACCCACAATACCGCCGATCGTTCCGGAATACTGGGATTAAATAGGCATCTTGATTACTCTTTACATGCCATATTTACCCGGAACACCATTTATGCGTAACCAAGTGCCTACCACGCTCCCAATGTCCAGAGGTCGGCGTGCCAGACCATAAATACACACACAATAAACCAAAAGTACATATCCTGCCACGATACATAAGAGTCCTATTATATTGTGACAGTGAGTCTAGACAATGCTTCCAGCCCAATGATTGAAGACTTCATGGAATATGTACATTATGCCATACCTGCTGGTTTTATACCACCCGAAAAAGAGTATTGTCAGAAAAATTTGTAATCCATATTAAGTGCAATTCTAGCATGTCATTGTTTATTTTGTCCTATGAACTGCTGCAGCTTGGTTTCAAATGTCAGCAAAAATCCTCTTTATCTTTCCCCACTGTCTCTATTGTAAAATGTTTCCTTCTGTATCTCACTAAAAGACTTATGTTTTGTTATGCAAACCTCTGCATAAAACAAAAAAAATTATTTGCACTGAGTACCAATTAAACCGTCTTTCAAATACATGTATTTGAATTTTTAAAAGTTTATTTCTGAGTTTCACCCAGAAAATGGGTTAGTCATATTAACGAGCTGTTTTGGACGCAACACACGCCAGATTTTATATTTTCGGACTGCATAGTCAAGGCGGAAGATGTTGGTTGTCTAGGCGGCCGCCTTGACTGCAAAGTGGTGCAGGAAAACCTGTATTTATTCCCTAATGAATGGTACATTTGCTGGTCAGGAAGTAAATAACAGACTGCATACCCCCTCTGCTTTTTACCACTTTTCACCTTCCTCTGCCAAAATAAAAACCCTGCACAGTATTGATCGCCGATTCATAAAAGACTTGTTCTTTTTGAAGACCGGTACGTACTAGTCATACTGGATCGTTCATTTTGTTCTTCTTTGTGCATACGCATTACTTCGATGATCCAGTATACTACTCAGTACTACTCGGTAGGGGTGGCACAGTTCACAAAACCCACTAATCGTTTCTTATCACGGTTTTAGGGTCTCGGTTTTCGGTTCTGTACGGTTGTTGTTGTTATTTTTTCTTTTAATCTTAACACTCCGGAAATATACTCCAGCATATGGTATATATCTTAATAATCCACAATATAGAACCCACGTAACGCGTTCGTCCAATCAGCTGCCATGTGTTGGGTTTGTCACGCTCATCCCGCTTGTCATTTCTAGTGTTTTAATATAGGTGTTAGAAAAGGATGATGTAAGTCTGCGCTCTAAAGATAGTCCTATAAACGTTTCGGCCAGTCAAGCCATCAAAGGACACTGACGATGGCTTGACTGGCCGAAACGTTTGTATTTATTCACTTTTTGCACTTTGCACTTTATCTCTGGGCATATTATTAAAAATAGAGTGATTATTTAAATGCCTCCATTGTTGGACTTTGTCCTTTTATTCATCTGTGTGCGGGTCTCCTATTCTTTTCATTAATATAGGTGTTGAAAGTGTTCACAATGGCAGTAAGTGTTTTGTGCACATTAGCAGTGTACCGACGAACCGTGCAACACACACCTTGCGACACAGCCAAGACAAGCAAACCAAACGGTTCGAATGTTCTTTCATGAACCGTGCCACCCCTACTACTGAGCACGAGCAGCAGAGCAGCTGATATACTGAGCATGCGTGTTAATCATTAATTTCACATGTGAGTACTAGTTTTAGCATCACTAAATTACTTGTATTGCCAGACCAAACGTTACACAATGTAACAACATATCCCTCTGCTTTGTCACCCTGTGTATGAAATGTAATAAAGTGGCCTTGCCTTGAATGCACATGTATATTAGAAAATGTTTTATTGTTACAGTAAAAACAAAAAAAAGAACAGTTGTACAAAACAGATTTTAAACTAATCAGCAGAGGTGGGACCAAGTCATTGTTTTCAAGTCACATTTGGCTGCAACAATAAGACGTGCAATTTTAATGTTGCCTTCTAAATAAAGGTCTGCAGACTGTCTAAAGTTTTAGTTTGTATTATGTAAGCTACATTTTCAAAGGCAAAATATATGTGGGGGATATAAATAAGTAAATAAATGAGGAACAATTTCTAGTTCAATCAAACTTTACATAGGTTAAAGAATATTATAAGGTGGAGCACACTGAGAAATTGTTAGATCTTAAATTAAGAGTTACATTATCGAATATAAAAAATCCTATTTTGATGTTATTGTTGTTAATTTGCTAGTGCTCATTGTCTTTGGAGAGGTTATTCTTAATTCTTTAACCTATGTAAAGTATTATCGAAGTATTTTTTACCTTTGAAAATGTAGCTTACATAATACAATCTAAAACTATAGACACTCTGCACCTTTATTTTGAAGGCAACATGAATATTAGAATTTTCATTGTTGCAGCCAAATGTGACTTGTGACTTGAAAACAATGACTCGGTCCCACCTCTGCTAATCAGATAGCTAAACAATTACAGTATATGAACATTTCATACACGCACTTAAGAATAGTAAAATGTTGTTTGATTAAATGTTGCAATCTGCTCTGTCATTTCTTTTATTGGTTAAGTGCATCCAAACGCTACTGCATTTTCGAGTTTGGCTCATTTTCTTTTTCAAAAGTCGACGTAACACGTCTGTACATTATTATAGTCGTGCCGTTCTCATTGACTGACTTGTTCAGAATGTCCACTACTCACGTGACATCACAAAGGGGAATGAATCATGCAGGCAGTTAAATTATGGAGAAGGGGGAGGATGCAGACCTGGAGCTGGTAGATATACAACTCAGGCAGTTTTATGGCCCAGAGTTTTACACCCATGTAGTTCCTGATGCGTCCAGTAGAGGGGAGGTTGTAGTATATGCATGGATTGTATAATTACTTGATATAACCATGTGTGACGTGGTTTGTTAAGATCTGATTTGGTCTTCGAATTTGCCGTTAAGGGCGCAGACATCTTGGGTGCGGATGTGACGATTTTAGATGAGAAGGAGATGTAATCTACCTAGCTAACTGATATTAATTGGGATTCAAATGAAAAACAGTATTAAAACAAAATGTAACGTTACTTACCGGAAAAAGTGAACTGCCAACTAATTTCAGTGTCTTGTCTTACAACCGAATGCCAAAACCACGCATCATGATGTTCCATTTTTTATCGCCGATTTTAAAATCAACAAGACCATAATTTAAAAAAATGGAACATCATGATGAATTGCAGAAGGCTTAAATCTAGCGATTGAGATGATATACTCATTATGATAATGATTATTACCTCAGTAAATCAAGTATATTATGTCTCTCATCCTCATAGACTATTACAGAAACCGAGCTCTTTTGCAACCAGACGTATCGCCCCCAGCTGGAATTCAGATAGAATGCAGGTTTAAGGCACTTCCTCATTTGCGTCAATTTGCCAAACCGGATGCTCACCCTGTGAGTATATGTCATTCCAGTGTTCGGGAGTTCAAATTCAGATGGAGACTTTGTGTGTGTTTTGTTCTCCATTGCAGTGCGATGCAGACAGGCAATTTTTAATTTCTATCATTAGATTAACCATAAGCGTTACCGAAACTCTAACCTTAAACACGATGAAACCTTGCTGTTAAGCCCATCTAAAAAGCTTATTTGTAATACATTTCTATTAGGATGATGTTTTAACTGACTGACGTTATGATTACTGTAAAGTGTTTTTTCATCCCGGCCGCAATAGACTTGACGTCCTTGCGTCATCGTGAATGACGTCATCATGTTTGTGCGTAAAATAGCCAGTGTCCCGTTTTTTTTACAGTTTTTGTTAAACAAACTGTCCGAAATAACTGGTTCGCGGAAAAGATCCAAACTTTGCATCACTAATTATTTCTATGATCCAGTATACTGCTCTGTACTAGCACATGAGTCGTTCATTTTTTTTGGCATAGAGACATTACTCTATTATTCAGTACGGTTTCATTGTTAGATTTGCACATCCTTGCTCATCACTAGACTGAGAGACTGAAGACTCACAGAATTGTACCACTTAAGTAGTCTGACCAAATGTTATTAATTTGACAAATGCACTTTATCATAGCTTACATGTGGATCTGTTGAACCTAGTATGGGATTATGTACAAAATAAATATTTTAAGCTTGATTTTAATTGTTATTCTCATGAAATCATATGATGCTAGATATTTAAATGGGTTTTCTATACATGTATCCATATTACTGCTTGGCCATTGAACATCTTCATTATAATAAATGTATTATTTACTATACGGTAGGCTGTTACAGTTTGCCAATGCGCACTGCCTCAAATAAATAAACATTTGAATAATATAATACCCCAGGCTGCAAGATGAAAGTGAACACACACTGACAGCTACATTTATTTTATCGCCTCAAATGTAATACTTTCTACCAGACGTATGAGATTAGTTCATTATCTTAAATGTTTTGGGATTTTCGCAGGTGCATTATTTCTATAATTAATTAATTATTTTATTTTTTGCGAAGAGTTATTATTTCTATGATCCAGTTCCTACGGTACAGATCAGTATACTGGTTATTTTTGTTCATTTGGTTCTGCAGTGCGCGTACGCATATGAACAATAAGAATCAAAATGATTCGTTCATTTGAATGAATGAGATCCAAAGAGTCAGGGGAAAGAATCAAACCATCAGTACTGCACAGGGCGATGCCATAGGGGCTTTCTTTCCTGGGGGGGTGTGATATCTGCCTCGCTTTATGTTGAACAAGTCCCTTTATCTCCGGTCTCGATTCATCTCTGCTCCCCTCCACTGACTACCAATGGGCGTTAGCACGGTGGCTAAAACCCAGGATAGAGGTCACGCTGAAAGCCTGCCACCAAGACCTGTGTGAGCCCCCAATGTATCCAGCATGGTTTCCGTAGTAAACTGTTTGGCCTGTCAGGAATGCCCCCCACAAGACAATAGAGCCTGTACTCACCTCTCTCACCATCAAGCTGGGCCCACTCAGAAAAGAGAGGAAGAGACTTTGAAAGCGGGCCAAACTCAGGACTCAGTGCACGGTATGCGTCTGCCTGTCTGTCTGCCTGCCTCTGCCTGTCTCTGCCTGCGCGTGCGCATGCTTATTTATAAGTGCATTTCTGTGCCTTTGTTGCCCACTTCTCTGCCATGACACATCTTTGATGTTTGGGATGAAAGGTTCTCTGTTCTCCCTTCCCTAAGCATAGCTTCAGACATTTAAGGTGCATTTTGTATACCCCATCCTCCTGAAACCTTTTACTTACAGACAGGTTTTTCTAAAGTCATGTTGCTGGGAGAAGGGAGGGGTAATATCAATATGTATTTAGTGAATATAGTTTGTATCACCCAGAACCTGATAACTAATTTTAAATCTCCAAAAATGTTAGAATATAGTATTGTTAAAAAATGTTTGCTCAGCTACTGGATGTAATGATGACAAAAGGCACTTATCAATGTCATTAAATTGTCAATTTTTAGGCTTTGGACAAGTTTATGTAATTCAGCCCAAAGCTCTGATAAAGACAGGTCAAGCCCTGAAATTACAGTATATTAAATCAAATTAGATCCAATGTAGGTTATCTTAGAGCGTTTGAGAAATTATACAACACCTGAGTTCTCGGTTAGATTACGCTAATGAGGATATTAGTATTATCTAAGGATCTCAAGTGCATAGTTCTTTATTTTTTACAGCTTTTTTGTTTGTTTTCTGAGCCATATGTTAGCGTAGGTAATAATCATCCTCCATAGATTGCATGTCTACAGGTTGACCTGGTATAAACTATACACACTGTGTATGCTTTAACAAAGATACGTTGATGTGTCATGTGAAGGAAGCTTATTAATTTCAAAGCTTCTTGCAGCTGACAGAAGTTTTGCCAACAGCTGCATATCTCCGGAAGCTTCAGCTCATATTCTTACTATACAGCATTCATTCTTCTCTCTTTCCCATTCACCTGTATTGAAAATGGTTGAGATGAAATGTGCAATTGGATTTTGATTCATTATATTTACAGTAAAATATAAATATCACGTAAATAATATACAAAGAGTGCCTTGAAAAAGATTACATTTAGATATTTTTATTTTAAACTGCAATTCAAAATCAGTTATTGTAAGGTAACATTGTTTTTTGTGGTATGTTGCTTGCATTAATATTCTACCCCTGTGCAGTGGAAGCTCTGCTGAGTGTTAAGAAGTTTTTGGATATCCCAGGGAGCATAGGTGAAGCAATAATCAGGGAGATGAAACTGCATCACATCACGCAGTCACTGCCAAGAAATGGCAAGTCAAAACTCAGCACTCAAACAAAAAGGTGAGTGTTGGAGAAGCCAATATTAAGCAACTGAGTTCAGTGGCATCTGCAATTTGCGAAAAGGTTTTTGTAACTAGAGAAGACAAGGATAGAAACTGCAAATATAGACAAATATACTCACTGTAATATACGCTGGTAGCAGCATCATGCTGTCGAGATGTTTCTCATCACCTGGGACTTAAAAGTAAAGAAAGAATGGATGGAACATAATACACATAAATATTGAAAGAGAATCAGCAGCCTTATCTTTGGTACATGTATGCATTGCAGCATTTAAGTGGCTCAAATTAATAAAGTTACATTTCCTGAAGTGGCACAGTCAATGTCCTGACCACAATCCCCCGTATACTCTGTGCCACATTTTGAATTGTGGTCCACAAGCATCATTCAACCAGCATAAACAACAACAAGCAAATCTCCAATATGAAGAAGGGGAGAAAATCACAACACTGTTTGCAAAACTGGTACATATTAATGCAAAAATAATTAAACTCGTTATTGGAGCAAATGGTTGCTCTACCAATGTTAATTATGCAGCGGCTGAATACTCATACAAGCAGCATGTTTAATAATACATAAGTGGAAGCAAATATTAAGATAACTGTGTCCTTGTTATAGAGTTACGGTTACTGGCACCCCTGACTGGCAATGCACAAGCAATGCGGTAAAAAATATAAACAATACATTTAGAGAGAAAAACTCAAAACACCAACATGTGAGAAATACTTTATTAATGTGTCAATGGAACAATATCCCTCCAATTTGTTCTCCAAATCAAGGTTACACAATCAATGCCACTCTTAACTATCATTGTATTAACCTCTACCAAAATTAAACCAGGAATTAAATTCCAGTTATTTAAGTTCATCTATATCTTAACAAAAAACAAAAGAACTGGCAGTTCAAAAGAGACAGATGGTCTTAGACATTCATTAATCTGGTAATGGCTACAAAAAGATCCACAAATGATTGAATATACCACTGACCACTCTCAGGGCAATTATTAAAAGTTTCAAAATATATGGAACATTTGAAAACCTCACGGGGAGAGGACGCAAATGCATTTTGCCCCCCAGGATAGGGAGGAGGATGGTGAGAGAAGCAACAAATTCCCCAAAAACCACTATGACAAAATTGCAGGCCTTGGTGGTGTCTTAAGGGCACAGTATACTACAGATTCCTGACCTGGCGCGCGCCAAAGTGACATCATGGGAGCGTCGTTACCATTTATAATTGTGCGTGGTGCTCGTGACACAAGTTGCAGTCTTCACCTGAACAGAGGTGTTGCAGCTGAGGAGAGGCTACCGACTTTGATATTTTCACGGATTAGAAGAAGAAAATGGTCAACGATGGCAGAACTGGCAGTAGCATTGACGTTAATGTCAACAGTGGCTAAGATTATCTTAACTGTGTTGTTATGAACCATTTACAGTTTTATTATGAACCATTAACTGTGTTATTATGAATCGTTTACTGTGTCCTCAAACTTGTCCATGCTTCCTGTTTCCGTTTTGTGGCGTGCCACTGAAAAACAAAGTGTGGTGCACGCCCTTGGCTCGTGCGCTCAAAATCCCAGAGCGCCTACAAAATCTACGTCATTTTGACGTCACTTTGGCGCGCGCCCGGTTGGTTGCATTAAGTATACTGCAGGCATTAGGGTCACCAGGTTTCAAAAAGCACCATCAGACGTCACAATCACAGCTTTTTTGGAAGGGTTGCCAGAAGAAAGCCCTTTCTGACCCCAAGACACAGACACAAGTACTTTGAGTTTGCCAAACGTCATTTAGATTATGACTGGATATTCGTACAAAACAATGACCCAAAAACATACCTCAAGGTCCACACAGAAATGGTTCTGACAACAAAATCAATGTTCTGCCATACACTGTCTCTACGTCTGTGTAACTGTCTTGCCTATACATACAGTCTCCAGAGTTGGAAAGAGTACAAAAATATTCTACTTAAGTAAAAGTACTGCTACTTTGTTGAACTTTTACTTAAGTACAAGTAAAATTACTTGTATAAAAATCTCATTTAAAATGTACTCTGTGTAAAAGTTACTTAGTTACTTTTTTAACCTCCAAAAATAACATTTATATTGATTTAATATCTTATTTATACTTATTATAGGCATGTTTGTTTGACAGATATTTCTTATATTAAATCGCTGTCTTTTGTGATTTAATAAGGGAACAAAGCCATATTGTGCTTTCAATTTTAGTTTGTTTGACACATACTTTGCCAAAGCAATGGCTCAAAACAACTTTGGAGATCTTTTATGTTAAAATTAGAATTTTTGAGAATGTTTGCACTTCATTATTATTATTATTATTATTAGACTATGACGATTGTCTTTTTGTGTAGATGCATTTGTGATGAATGACAGCGGTCAGTGCTAATCTCCCATTACTTCAACCAGGGCTTGCGGCTTAACTTTTTTCCTCCAAGTCCCAGTACCGTCCCAAGTCCAATTTCAACCATCCCGAACTGAAAGGTACAATATGTAGTTTTCCAAAACAATAACAAAAGCAGTACTTAAAAAAGCAAACATCACTATACCTATATTATATATATATATAGATATGTCTTAGTTGTGTACTTACATTATCCTAAATGTTTCCACCAGCAATTTTTAATATAAATCAAAGACACGGGACGTTTTAGTTTGTCTTCCGTCAATGGCGTCATTTAACATTTGACTGCTCTAATTGTTCTAAGATCCAGGGAACCGCCAAACATAATGTGAATAAAGTTGTAATATTTTTAACAATACATTACTTTGTCAGTGAACATTTATTTCTTTCGGAGACGCTAGATCGGAAGGTTGTCATTGACGACGATAACAAAACCTATGATCCCACGCTACTTACCGACATCCTCCAAGTACATCTTTTGCTATTGTTTTGATTGAGAGACCTCTAACGGCCAAAAACAACATATTGTACATTTTTCAATGTTTTAATACTCCAACATTACTCTAGATCATTTGCAGGTCTTTGAAATGTAAAGTGGAACTGACAGCATTAACTAATTTGCAGATTTTAAGCAAACAGACATAGCCCTACCCTATCGTTCAGAAGTTTGGGGTCAGTGTTTTGATAGAAATTAATAACATTCAGGAAGGTGGCATTATATTGATTAGAAATTATAGGCAAGAAATGAATATTACTTATGAGCTATGTAGAAGATTTCATCATTAGGACACTGCAGAATTGGCAGCTGAAAATGTTGCTTTGCAATAGTATTTGTAACAAATGGTAAATACTTAACAGAAATTCAGAAGCATCAATGACATCAAATCAAAATAAAAACATTGCACTGAATAGCACCCACACCCAGCTTGAACACCCATTGCCTACCTTCAATTTAGTCCTCTATTGTTATTACATCGTGCTGGCTGAACTATAGCAGCTGTCAGTAAAGAATAAACTGTTGCTGAAGTTTCTTTAACATGCACTTAAATTAAGCCCTCACGCATCGCACACATTGACATTCCACTAGCTGCAATCGCGCAACAAATTTAGACAAAGTGCTGTGAGCTGTTATCAGCCACAAGATTCCACACAAAGCCACAAATGCAACAATCTCATGTTCTAAAACAATTTTGTACGTTTGATAGCCAGCCTACAGACAATTGATGCGGCAGCACTTTGGCTGCGGTCTGCCCCGGTATAATTTGCATTCTAATAATAATATGCCTATTTCACCAGAATGGTTTTCTAAGACTCTACATTTACATAACCCAAATAAATGCTCAGCCTATATATCAACTTGCATTTACCATATGGTCAATATCCGCTCATTGCGATTTTTTTCAAAAACGTCCAGTCAAACCTACATTAAAGGTATAATATGTAGTTTTCCAAAACAATAACAAAACACATACTTTGCATTAAAAAAGCAAACATCACTATACCTATATTATATACAATTCTTACTTGTGTACTTACATTATCCTAAATGTTTCCACCAACTTTCTTTCTGCCGGAGATGCAAAAATGGAACGTTGTCATCGACAACTTCCTGACGTCATCCAAGTACATCTTTTGCTATTGTTTTGATTGAGAGACTCCTAGTGGCCAAAACCTACATATTGTACTTTTAAGCATGCATTTATTTTGTGTTCGGTTTTTAAAAAAGCTTAAGTCACAATCATATCTTTTCAACTTCAGATCTTCTATTTTTATAGGTTTTACCATTAGCCTATACTAAATATTAATCTCTTACATAGCCTACAAAAACGTTTCGCTTCAAGTGGCCATTTGAGAATGCGGCTCGACGGGAGAATAGCCATCTCAAAGGTGATCTCCCGATGTGCAAAGTGAAAATATTGCTGCGCAAAGTGATGTTTTAGTGATGAATTATGATCTGCTTCATAAGCCTTGTGATTAAACATGTACGTTAGTAACCAGTCTTGTATGCATGTGATATTTTACTGCCCATCGTCCCGTAAACGTCCCAGTCGGTTATGAACCGTTCCAGACATATTTTTTTCATCCCCGCGACGACGGGACGCCGTGTATTTCGAGCCTTGACTTATTAAACTTGTGTTTCGCCAGTTAAATGCTTTTAGTGAAGCTGCAGCACCAGGAAATGTTTAGTTTGCATTAGCAGTAACTTAATACAGCCTTTTCTCACAGCTTACACTGCATGATAAAGCTGATGTTCTCTTGTACTTGAAGCCAAAGTGTTCGCAAGTCTTTCCCTGCACTTTGTTTTACTCAGAAACAAATGTGATTGAAAATGTAAAAGTACAATACTTTAAACAAAACATACTTTAGTAAAATTACAGATTTAAAAAATGACTTCAAAAAGTACAAGTACACAAATAAAATATTCAATTACAGTAACGTGAGTAATTTTGATTTGTTACTTTCTAACTCTGACAGTCTCTGTGTCTGTAACTTCTATGCCTCCCTTTCACTGGTCTACTTAGCAGCAGTCTGAGTGCACCACCCAGGCTACCAGGGACACACAAACCCAATGCACCCTAATCAACACTAGCCCACCTGCACTTCATTACATCATCACCACCTGTATATGTCCCTGGTTGCTCGTTGTTCTGTGTGCTTGTATTGCTGTATCTGAGAGTTCTAAGTTTGTGTTATTGCCGCCATTTGTTTTCCACCTTAGTTCTCACCTGTCAAACTTCACAGCTAGTCATTATTTTCTAATGTTTCATGTGTCTGAATGACATCCCAGATGTCAGATCCGAAGAGCTATGGTAAATCATTTCCCTTATCCAAATCCCACATTGTTTCATACACACTGCACCAATTATGGTGTTATTCTACCCTATCTTCACCACACTCTATGAAATAATGGACTTCTGGCACACTATGAAATAGTGGATGGTGTGGTGGCAACATATTAGGGAAGTGTTTTTTTTAGCAAACAGGAATATTTATATTTTCAACCTTTGTGGCATTGGTGTATTGTTTTTTGTTCTTTCTGATATGGCAGCAATTTGCCAGGAAGCTCCCAATCCAATATTTTTAAGCAAGGTGATTATGTACATGTATATAGTGGCAAGAAAATGGATTAGGCAAATTGTATCTCTGCTGATTTGCCCATTAAATTTGATCTGATCTGACTACCGATAAGTCACAACAATTGGCAGAGTCTGCTTAAACTAATAACACGCAAATCATTGCATTTTGTTCCTATATATTGAATGCATCCTGTAAACACACAGTTAAGGGTGGAATAAGTATGAGAACCATGAGGCTAAGGATTTCTCCAAAAGGTATTGGATTCAGGAGTCAGCTAACCTGGAGTCCAATCATGTGACAACATTGTGGTGTTGGTTTATGCTGCCTTGCCCTATAAAAAACACTCAAATGTTGAGTTGCAATTCACTAGAAGCACTGCCTGGTGTGAACCATGCCTCGAACAAAAGAGACCTCAGAAGACCTAAGAGTGGTTGACTTGGAAAGGGTTACAAATACATTTCTAAACGCCTTGATGTTCATCAGTATATGGTTAGACAAATTATATACATTTGAACTGCAACAACTTTGTGATGACACAAGTACTTTAAAACTCCTCTGTTTCTCAATATAGTATTTAGAAATGTTACCATAGATGATTTATGTCATATACAATGCTGAACAACGAAGTGTACATTTTGGCCACTTCTGTATCAGTCTGCACTTGAAATACCACAAGATCCAGTGATATTAATGGGCAAGTGATAACTTGCCCATCGCTAGCGATTAGTTTCAAGTGACCTTGAATATTGCCTAAGCTCTTGTCCTACTTAGATGTACCTAGTAATATTTACCAAACCGGTAGAAAATTGTCCGGGAGGTATATGTTCTATGTTTGAACAATAATCAAAATGAAGTCACAATATCACACAATATGCACAAACACAAAAGATACATGCTAACTAGCCATCAACAAGCATTGACAAAATATGTTAGTTAGTATACACCTGGGCACAGACTGAGCAATATTCTGTCAACAATATAAAAAATGTACATTGTGTTCATCCAAACAATATATATTAGATCATGCTAACCGGCACCTTACCTTGGTTAGTGGTAGACCCTATGTGCCCGGCAGGTACATCCAGTTCATTTTCGAGATACTGAAGAAATTCTTCATACACATCGGTCCATGTGAAACTCACATTATCTAACATATGTAATCATCTTCTTGGCTGGAGATGGTTGAAACAAACATTGAGCCCTGTCCCACACTTTACAACAAACACTATCTTTCTCTGTTGCCATTGCTTGGTAGTTTCTGAAAATACCACTGGTGCAATTTCACCCTGGGCTCAATAACTTCATCGGTAGCTACTGTACATATGAAGCAGCGTCTTGATTCACCCAACTTCCTCACTTTATTCCAGCTCAGATATGTATGGTTGTATATTACCATTCAATAACACTTGATCGAAGTTGAAATCGTCCAGCTCTTCAATATTTTGTCGCTTGCACTAGCAATTGTAGAAAAAAGAATCCTCTCTAACTCATCTTATTTAGCTATGTATTAAATGGAAGAATGCAATCTGTTGGATTCTTGAAATCACTACGGACGATTAATTTTCAAATCAACTCAATTCAGGGGCAGGACAAATAAAGATCAGTAAGTCAACCAATCTTGATGGATTTTGATCTAGTTTAAAAAATGACAAATGTGGATACTTACGGTTGCCAAGTTTTGAATTACCAAATACATTCAGAAGTGTCTGTCATGTGGAAAACATGTCCATCACAATGTTCTGGGGGGTGTTTAGAGGTATGGAGTGATCAAAAGAGTTCAGAAATGTATATTTAGTGGAATAACTCAGATTTTCAATCACAGCTTTCAAGTGTCTTGGCTGTGTGGCATGGAACATTGTCCTGGGGAACATTGTCAGAGCAGTAAGCATGTTTTCTTCCAGGACAACCTTGTATATTTCTTGATTTATGCATCATTCCCAAAGACAAATATGCCGAATTTCAGCCTTATTGAAGTTCCCCCGTTCATCACTGATCCTCTAACAAATTTCACAGTTGGTGCGAGACACTGGCTTCTCCAGTTCTCCGTCTAACCATTAGATGACCAGGTGTTAGGTACACATGGAAAATAGCTTTTTTCTTTTACAGAAACATTTTATTCATCCACAACTTTAGTTTTACCCCTAGGAGCCTGGTTTGACCATCTTTGCAGTGTACTTCAACCCAGCTGCCCGTTGCAATTATTTTTGTTGGTTACTTGATGTCCTCTTCCGGTTGTTGAGTGACATGTGAATCATCCTGGTCAGTTTAGAGTAGTTTTCACCCTCTGATGGTATGTAGATTTGTTGTCCCAGTGTCTGCTGCTTGACATTGTTGTTATGACCGCCATCTTTAAAATGTTAAGGTTGGAAGCAACTCGACGCTGACGGTAACCTTTTGCCAGTAAACCCATAATTCTTTCATTTTAATTACTTTTAAGGTATGTACAACTAGCACTGTTTTTGCCATCCAGCTGGCAGATATGCTGATTTAAGAAAAATAATTTTTTTGCAGAGCTGTTTATAGCCTACAAACATAGAACATATTTAATTAATTACTTTTGTTTTCAACAATAACAGTTAATTATGTAGCATCTGAACAGTTATGCAAACAATGTGTGATGAAAAGATTTTCTTTTGGAATAATAGTTGTTCTTATCTTGTTTTTAATCTAATTCAACAATTTAACAATTACCGTAGCAACTTCCCAATGTTTATTACTGTGAACATTTTAAAGGCAAGCACGATATCTTGAAACAATGAAAATGTGGGAAAACATTACTCTAGGGGTGCTCTTGAGTCAAATCTGGCCCCCTAAACAAACTAAAGGGAACTCTTGGACAGACAGAGGCACATCTCCATATTCTAATAGAACATGTATACAACACTAAAGCTAAGAAATTTGGCGTTTAACAGGTTGCCAACTAAACTTCTGCAGTGTTATTTAACAAAGCAATGTATTGTTACAAAGCCACATTTTAGAGGTGGTTTTCCGAGCTAAGTTACAGGTGGTCAAGTCGTAAGCATTCTATAGCCAAATAGTTCATATCTGATGACAAAAATGTGACCTGGAGTCTTCACTTTTTGTTTCGTCCTGCCTGGGAGCTTTAGATGCGGCACTTCGGTAATGCCCAGCTTGAACCAACATGATTGGAATGCTTTTTTTGGTGCTTTTTTTGTGTAGAAGGGGTCTTTTGTTCCAGCAGGATAATTAAGTTGGAATGTATTCCCTTCAGGAGGGCTTTGGGGTTGGAGATGCGTGGAAAGTGAGTGTCAGGGAGAGGGGGAGAGAGCCAGACAGGGCAGTGAGAGGGTCTTAGGTGTCCAACATTAACTTTTTTGACAATGCTCAATGAAACTAGGTATATGACGTAAGACAGCCCACTGCGCATGAGCCGGTTGTGGCAGTTTAGCCTTTGTCTTCCAGCAGTTTGCTGCCCCCTCTTTGTGACTCATGAGGACATTAGCACTTCCTAAACTACCGCCTTTGCATTGCTTATTGTCCCGTCTTGTATAAAGGCTTTTCTTCCATAAACAAACACAATGACATTCTTTTGCTTTCAGCTGATTATGTAAATGTTGAGTTCAGTGAACATGAGTGTTTCCTTCTTTTTTCCCTAATGTTTCACACAGTCTGTTAACGTATTCTAAGGAAATGCATTTGAAACTCCTTTTTTGATCATTAAATGGAAGATGTTTTGGAATATTGGGGGGCGGTATGTGGCTGTTTGGTGCCCCAGCCCCCAGCCCATGTTCCAGGCCCCGTCCTTGGTGGCATGCTGTTCCCACTCTCCCAGCCAAGTGTGACTCAGTATATTTCCCCAGAGAAAATGAGTCGTGCTGCGGGGGTCACAGACGGCTGAACCAAAGGGTCAGCTGACACTGTGACGGGTCAGCCATCTTGACTAATCCTTCTCCGGCCACTGGAGTCCAACTTAAGTCTGAGGCACGTACTTGCAATCGGGGTGCTTTTCTGCTGAACAGTCAGCTTTGTTCGTTAGTCGTCAGAATCTGTTATGCAAATTCTGTGCATGATTGACATGTAGCATGCAGCTAACAATGAAAGCAATTAAGTGGTGACAGTGCAGAATTAATTTGCCATATTCAGTGAAACACAAAACAAATTTAAGCATGCATTTAGAATTTGAAAATTGATGTGAATAGAGATTGTTTTCCTCATATAGCCTAATGCCAGATACATCAACATTAATTTAAATATTGAGTATGACTCAGTTCTTTAGTAAACTCACAAATGGCGCACCAGTGAAAATGCATCCTGTTTAAGCAGTTGTTTATCACTTGTAAGTGCAGTAAAGCTCTTGAAACTGACTCCCTTTCAATTGCCTGGTTGCAGAAGAATGCACTCAAAATGCTACGGTCCCAGGGGCCTTTTGATGTTCAAACCACATTGACCATTTGTTCAGTCTCATTTCAGGATTAAGAGGGCAGCGATCAGACTCAATGGTCTTTGGAAGGACCGTAGTAGTTTTTCTCAGAACAGGTTGCTCCCTGTCACAAGTCGCGGGTGTATGAGGAAGGGAGACCAAGCAAGGTGTATGGTGGTTTAATGAAACTTGTTGCATGTAGAAGCATTTAACAAATGAAATAACATGTCCTCGTAACTTGCTGAACAGATCTTTAGAGAGATTGCACATAGTGTACAGAATTCAGAAAAAGACTATGCTCTTAACCACGGCATAGAACACAAAGAAATCTACAGAGCATATGTTATCTCCATCTAATACACATTACTCTTAATAGTGGAGAAGGCACAAACCGTAGAGCATTTAAACATCCGTCAAAATACAGCAAGTCAGGAAGCCAAAAGCACAATACATAGACATAATCAATGAACCATGACACTCCCCTGAACAACAGAGCTTACATAGGAACTTAATAGATAATGGCTGTAGGTAATTAGCAATCAGATATAACAAGTTCTTGATGAACTAAACTGAGACCCATCCATAGCTACTGGTGTTCGGGGAGCTGGCGCCACAGCGCCATAATATATACAGTGCCTTGCGAAAGTATTACAGCTCCCTTGAACTTTTCGACCTTTTGCCACATTTTAGGCTTCAAACATAAAGATATGAAACTGTAATTTTTTTTGTGAAGAATCAACAACAAGTGGGACACAATCATGAAGTGGAATGAAATTTATTGGATATTTCAAACTTTTTTAACAAATAAAAAACTGAAAAATTTGGCGTGCAAACTTTTTACGAAGTTAATACTTTGTAGCGCCACCTTTTGCTGCGATTACAGGTGTAAGTCGCTTGGGGATGTCTCTATTTGTTTTGCACATCGAGAGACTGACATTTTTGCCCATTCCTCCTTGCAAAACAGCTCAAGCTCAGTGAGGTTGGATGGAGAGCATTTGTGAACAGCAGTTTTCAGTTCTTTCCACCGATTCTCAATTGGATTCAGGTCTGGACTTTGACTTGCACATTCTAACACCTGGATATGTTTATTTGTGAACCATTCCATTGTAGATTTTGCTTTATGTTTTGGATCATTGTCTTGTTCGAAGACAAATCTCCGTCCCAGTCTCAGGTCTTTTGCAGACTCCATTCTTCCAGAATGGTCCTGTATTTGGCTCCATCCATCTTACCATCAATTTTAGCCATCTTCCTTGTCCCTGCTGAAGAAAAGCAGGCCCAAACCATGATGCTGCCACCACCATGTTTGACAGTGGGGATGGTGTGTTCAGGGTGATGAACTGTGTTGCTTTTACGCCAAACATAACATTTTGCATTGTTGCCAAAATGTTTGATCTGACCAGAGTACCTTTTTCCACATGTTTGGTGTGTCTCCCAGGTGGCTTGTGGCAAACTTTAAACTACACTTTTTATGGATATCTTTCAGAAATGGCTTTCTTCTTGTCACTTCCATAAAGGCCAGATTTGTGCAGTATATGACTGATTGTTGTCCTATGGACAGACTCGCCCACCTCAGCTGTAGATCTCTGCAGTTCATCCAGAGTGATCATGGGCCTCTTGGCTGCATCTCTGATCAGACTTCTCCTTGTATGAGCTGAAAGTTTAGAGGGACGGCCGGGTCTTGGTAGATTTGCAGTGGTCTGATACTCCTTCCATTTCAATATTATTGCTTGCACAGTGCTCCTTGGGATGTTTAAAGCTTGGGAAATCTTTATGTGTCCAACTACGGCTTTAAACTTCTCCACAACAGTATCTCGGACCTGCCTGGTGTGTTCCTTGTTCTTCATGATACCCTCTGTGCTCTCAATGGACCTCTGAGACTATCACAGAGCAGGTGCATTTATATGGAGACTTGATTACACACAGGTGGATTCTATTTATCATCATTAGTCATTTAGGTCAACATTGGATCATTCAGAGATCCTTACATAAGTTATGGAGAGAGTTTGCTACACTGAAAGTAAAGGGGCTGAATAATTTAGCTTGCCCAATTTGTCAGTTTTTTATTTGTTAAAAAAGTTTGAAATATCCAATAAATTTAATTCCACTTCATGATTCTAGCCCACTTGTTGTTGCTTCTTCACAGAAATTACAGTTTTATATCTTTGTTTGAAGCCTGAAATGTGGCAAAAGGTCGAAATGTTCAAGGGGGCCGAATACTTTCGCAAGGCACTGTATATTAACCACACATAAAACAACATTACCTTAGACTGAAAGGTTAAAACAAATTCAAACATTTGTCTTTTAAGCAGAATGTGTCAAAAAGCAGTCACTTTTTATAAAGTTATATAATTTATGACTCATCGAGCCTTATGAGGCAGGACAAAGCAATGCTTTTGAAAAAATCCTGTCTTAGCATATCACCTTCATCAGAAAATATTATTTGGGGTGAAATGCTTTGTTTGTTTTAATTGCAGGTCTGGAATTTTATGATGGAAATCAGGTTCTATAAAAAAGTAACGATCAAGAAAAGGCATTTTGTTTAAGTGGAAAGACGTCACCCGGTATATGGACAATACACACACATAAAAAAAAAACAGGTAAAAGTGCACTTGGCATTGACCATAGGACATTTTTCAAGTCTTATCTGTTTCATGTTATATTTGCAGTGGTTAACAAAGTGAAGACATGTACACACACACACACACACAGTTCACTTCATGAGAGCATTTTCCTATAGCATGCAGAGTCAGTATCAGTTACAAATCAAACACTGGTTCCACCCAGAGGACTCACAATGAGAATAGCTAATTTCTCTTGCATTAATAATAATTTCTATTAATTTCCTTTGATTCAGATGCTCAATAGACGTGTGTAAAAATCCCCACCAACGTTGTTAAATGCATTTTTTCTTTAATTGTACAGTAGAATGTTCATTTCGTAGCTAGCAGTTAAGATGTGCACTGTTTTGTCTTTGGTTTACATTGGATTAACATGTACCTGGGAGGGATCACATAGAGTGACCAGCTATTACCCTTCTAGTAGACATTCCTTTTCCACTTTTAAACAATTTCGATGCTCGCCCTTTGTTCCTGATGTCCTTTAAAACTGCATGTGCAACATCCTCCACCCCTTCACCATTATATCCCAGATTGTCTTCTTCTGCTCAACATGTCTGGGAAATATCCTTTAAAAGCAACATTTCCAATATAAATATATACACTTCAAACCCTAAGGGGACAAACAGCTTGTCAAATACACTCAATGAGTAATAGAAACTGTTGTTGTTGTGGATGGAATGTTTGGAAAGAACAAGGTCTGAAAATCTGTCTTATCAGTCTTGTCTTGAAAATGTTATTTTTTTGTCATCAGAACCATGTAGCTTTTGTTTCCTGCAATCCAGATGTTATAATCCCAGACATCAACACCTCTACTTCATGAATTCTGCCTATTATCCGTCCATGCCGGCTCTGTTTATTCACATAATGTAAATGACAACTCATTGTCTAGCTGTCCCCAAGCCCCTCCCATCCGCACACCCTTCACCCCCGCCGTTCATTTTGGGCTAGGGTGATGACAAATCCACATAGATCTATTCTCTCCTGTCCCCTCAGCGTGAGACAGTCTAGTGAAAGGCCAGTCCATATTTCAACTGAATGGACAGCCTTTTAGCAAAATCCACCAACTTCTGTCATGGGAGTCGTCTCTGTAAGAGAGGTAGACAATAATTGTGTCAATAGTCTGCCGGCAATTTTGAGTACAAAACTGGACACCCTCTCAAATGGACACCCTCTCTCTAGATTATTTGGATCAGTTGTCGTCAGGAAGTAACCCTGGCTTTACTTGTAATTCTTGTATGTGGTGCAGGTCGACTCCTGTTGGACAGCTGCTCCGGCCTTGTTCAAAGCCCTGTTCCTCAAAGCACAACAGTGAAACAGCTGCTTCCTACAATGTCTCCAGTCCCTGATTCAATTGGGATTTGAGCAAGTGAAGGCTCTCTTTTAGTTTGGAAAATGTATCGTAGCTTTATAGACTGACAGGGCACAGTCAGAGACAGCAGTGTTTTTTTTGTTGTTGGTCATTGTTTGACAACTGTTGTGGTTTGTTGATGACAAGGCTCAAAACCCGGCATTTTCGGTTTCGAGCCACATGGGAATGGGCAAATTTCACCTCAACCAGGTAGCATTGGATGTTAATCACATTAAATCAGAATGGAACCAGTTGGACATTAAAAAGTGGCTAAGTTGGGGTCCAGATGATCAATTTTAGGCAGTGCTTAGGTGTCTTTGGCTGCTACACTGCATCATTGGTTATTGATTTCATTGCAACAAACTTGTGGCCATGTTACAGTGTATCTACAAGCCATCTTTGTTAGAAAGAGGCATAATAGATTAAATCCCTCTCTTAGGTTTAAATGTAGTTCTTGGTGAATATTGGTATATTGTTAATGGGTCTTTTGTGTTTTTCTTTTACTTTGTTTTTGTTTTCCATCAAAAGACAAAAAGGTCCACTTGCTCCTTGCTGGACCGAACATTAGAGATGAGAATGTCTAGTGATGTATTCACTCAACCCATTTACTCTGAGCTGACAAAAAACTCCCGACAGCCTTTACACCAAGTAAATATTTAGCTAGTCTGTCTGAACCCATAGGTAACTCGTAAACCCACCTACTGTTCCGGCCCAGTCAGCCAAAGACTGCAAATCTGGATTTATGATGGGGAGTGTCTGTTTTTTTTGGACCTGTGAAGCAGGTAAAGGATTAGCTCCATCCCTCATCGCTCCATTACACTGGCTTTCGGGTACAAATGAGCAACTTGTGCCCATCATATTGACAGGCACTATTTTGGAATGGTGACCTAGACGATGTGAACTTCCCCCCCTTGACCTCCTGGAGATTTACCTACAAATAACGTTAATTAAGTTCCTGCATACTCCGATGTTGGTTTTGTCAACGTTCATGGTGATGTTTAAAAAATTACAAGGCACCCATATTTCTTTCTGTTTTCATCCATGTGAGCACTGATCCAATCACGTCAGTTCAGGGATTTATTCACAGAAAATGGAAAGAAGCATTCTTTAGAGGTGATAGTTCAACCATATTAAATAAGTATTTGAACTGGACACATGTTCCGGACTCCCACGACCCCTGAACTTGTTGGTCCGGTCTGAACTGTGTGAACAATGCAAACATGTCCCTTGGGTTGCCCCTTAAGCCGTGCTTATGATAGTCCTGTGATTGAGCATGTTCTAATAAGGTCGAAAGCTGTCTGGCTGAAGCATCCAAAAGGTCTCTGTGATTTTGTGACTCCCTCTTGTGGTGGAAGGTCCTTCTTGTGTTTCATTGTAAAACGGGATTGAATCAGTCCCACTGCCTTTTTACTGTTGTCTAAGTTTTCTGTTTTCTTTGTCTGGGGTTGGGTGCTGGCTTTTAACTAAAATAAGCACTAAGGGTCTGTAGTGAATTTATTCTCTCAATAAATGCTGCATATGAGCCTGCTGGTGGATGTTTTTTTTTCAATGCTCTAAACTACTTCAGCACTATCTGAAGAAAGCCCCTTTTCTACTCTGGTTTGTTGACATTGGAAGAGATGCAGTCATCCGGGATTGGCTGCATTGTCGTTATGCACGTACCTATTCGTTAGGCCTTGTGTCTTTTAAATTTGAAATCTTCCCCATAATCTGACAGGAGGTTCCAGTGAGTTCACTGTTGACAAGCCTTATTAACACATACAGTGTTTCCACACGTGTTTGTGTTTCCACAGGTGTCTCTCTGTTTGCAGAATCCTCTCTCTCCCTTTCTTGCCCCCTTTTTGGTTATGAATTAAATGTTCTCTTGCTTTTGCTTTTTCTTGACGTCCTGTTAGCACATTTGTTCATTTATTTGTTAATGCACAATCGCTTTTCATGTAAAGGGATGGGTGGGATTTTTCATAAAGCAGCAACAAAAAATGGGCTTAGTTGAAGATGGTGGCCTGTCGTACTCCCGTGCATCGAGCACAAGCCATTCTGCTTTTACCCCAACACTGTCACATCCAAATAGGAAGTCCCTGCCTGACCCTCCTGGAGGTTATGCCTAACCCCAAGATAGTGGCTAGAGCCCAATGAATTGAGGCTTGAATCTAGACTGTGGTTAATGTAATAGTGCTTTCGACTGCTTCGACCAACTAGTAGTGTGACTAGTTGCATCTTGTATTTTCAAAATAATACCATTTATCCTCAAGACAAACATGAATTGCAGTTAATTTATCAGGTGATAAATTGGACAGCAGAGGGAGCCACATGCAGGAGGATTTTCTAGTCCCGTGCTAACACAGAGGAACAGAAATTATGTGTATTTGTCTTGAACTGTCATGTAGGAGAGATTTTTTCTGGGGGGCATTTTGTAAAAACAGTGGAACATTGTACTAAGTGTGTTATTACATGAACTATTGTTTTTACACAGAAACTTTGAACACCTTTTATTAGGTATAATGATCCAAACAAGTTGGAACGAAGTTGTGTCACTGGCAACCATCCGCCAAGTGTTAGATCATTGATATGTTAAAGCTATATGGTATCCATGTTGTAACATAATTAAACTGGTTTGATCCTATTGAAATTATATTTTTAGTTCTCGATTGAGTAATACCATTTTGATATTTTGGGAAATTATCAAGTGACGCTCCATTTTTGTGATGATTAGTTTAATCTGTAGAAGGTGGCCACAGAATTAGATTAATTGAGAGTCATTCTAACATGTATTCAGTTTGTTTATAGCCTGCATCCCTGTTCATTTGTTCATCCCTGTTCTCTATTTCTCATGATTGGGTTTGGTGAAACTGTTTTCCTTCACTGGGGCTTTATAATGCCAGCAGGCATTTTCTCTGTTCACCTCTCAATATATATATTGGCTTTGGAACAGAAGGTTAGAATTGCTTTCCTTGAGGTGAGTGTGAAATTTAACAGCTTTTTTATCATTAGTGTGTATAAGTCTTTTTTCAGCTTTATCTGCCAATATTTGGAGTTTGGCTTCATAGTCTAAGAATATAAATCCCTGATTCACTCTGTCTCTATCTCCTTCTCCCTCCGTCGGTCTCGTTATTTCTGTTTCTGTCTCTCTCTCTTACTCTCATTCTGTTTGTTTCACATTCTGACTGGACTGCGCACTATGAGCTACATTCTCTCCTGAAGTGCAGGAATGTAGCATCTCAATTGGAGAAGGCTGCTTCTGCTTGTCTGAGCAGGACGATAAGATGCTGGAGGGCTGAACTGCCTCTGGAGTTTGTCTGTAGCGCACAGGTTTGTGATCTAAGAACACGGCCCGAGAGAGACGGCCTGAAAGATAGCTGTCAGAACTACTCCCTTCCCTTCCTACTTGGTCTGACCCAACCCCCCTCACCTTCCTCTCCTCTGTCTCCATAAATGGCGCTGAGCTGTGACAAGTCTTGCGAAAGGCCTCTCCTAATTTTTTTGCCTGAAATGGCCTTGTAACCTCTTCCTTATGTGTTATAGCCTTTTACCGATGTTCGACCAGGTACTGTGATACTGCACTGGGGATCTTGTGTACACACCCACACATGCACACACACGATGGGTGTGTATATACAATTTACCGGACAGTGTTTCTAAGTCAGTTCCTAGGAGGCCCCGTCAAGGGGTACAAATGTTTACCCGGCCAAGGACTAACAAACCAAATTCAACTAGGTACTATTATGTTGAGTCAGACAGGCTGGGATGGAGGATATACACTAACTGCATCCTCAAAAGGTCTTCACATGACACACTGAGGAAAACCTCTTGCTATAGACACAAACATTGATTAGGTGATGATTTGCTTTTGTTTCAACATTGGATTGGGACATACTTGGGACATTCTTGGCATTCACAAAGGACACATGTGGGCTAATGTCTAAGAACATTAATTTGGTGAAAATTGATGCTTACTGCTAGTAAGTACTAGCCTACTGTACAGCACTGTCAGTAAGGTGGAGGACAGGGAGCAGAACAGATATTTTTGCAATCCTATCATGTTGTGGATGTTTGTTATGGACAGTTGTGGGAGATTGTAATTAATCTAAGCCCATACATTTCTGTTGGATAAAAGTATGTTTTTTTCCAATAACATTATCTTGTGCACAATTAATATCTGAAGACAATTGGGTCTCTCTTACATTTAACTTAAAAATGTAAAATGTAAATATTAAAGTACAAACCAACATTCTATGTGAACACAGCAAGAGAAACTGGTTTTCCAGTCAGTCATCCAGCCAAGAACTGTTCGCAGATCAAGGACCCCCCCAACTGGATTCCACTTCCTCTCATGAAAGTTCCACTGTTCACGCTTCATTCAGTCCTTTGTGGTTTAACGTCTTTGTTTGCACTCTTTGTGGCCATCTGATTATATTGTATCACAATCTTTGTGGGTTTATTTTTGGTCTGTGATTGATGCATAAAAAGATATGGATTCTATTGGCCTACTGTGACATTTATCTTTGTATGGCCATAGGGTTTTGTGCAGACAGTGTATATGTTTACAGTATGATTTTGTGTGTGTGTGTGACATTGCATTTGAATGAATGACAAACAAAAAAAAGTACAGAAATGTATAGAAATGTGTAAGTCTGAATTCTGAATGGGAATGGAAGTGATCGGGTAAAGTGAACAGTGTTTGTTATATGATACGTTTGTGTCTGGAGCCTGTTCACCAGATCCTTTCTGCCGTAGCATGTTTCTTTAAATAACAAACCTCTCCAAGGTAGAGGCAAATAACCCTTGCTAGATAAAACAACAGAGGGGGAGCAGGTATGAAAACACTCCTGGAAGTTTGCTGTTAAATATATTTGCATTTAGCATTCCTCAATGTATTTCCATGGTCTGTTCAGTTTGCCAGCAGTTGCCATTCCCCACTAACTAGACTGGTATGTTGCACAGTTCAAACTAGCTACAGTTTTTTGACACTACATCAATTTTCTTTGTTTGCACCACTCTTGTTTTATCAAATATTAATAGGAGGTGTTAGGTTGCCTATAACCTATTCATACGTCCCTAATTTAATTAGGCGATGAAGATGCAAAAGGAAATGTTTTTAAACTCTTCTAATTAAAACATTGTGTTGTACTTTTTGTATAGTCTTAGCTAACATCAGAAAACAAATTCATGGAAGGCATTTTCATTACATGATAGAATAGTAATTTTAAAATATAATTAAAAATCACTTTTGACATTTTAACCATCGGTGGTCACTTTCAAATTTAGCTGGCCCATTGCTAACTTAGATCCATACGTCGATTATCAACTACACAAAGTGCACAAATTTTGGTTTGGAGCTGCCATAACCTATATCTGCTGTAAGGCCAACATAGATCCAACTATTTTAGCATCCACTAAGAGATGTGTTTTTAATGAGTGATCCAAAGAAATAGTTTGAAATTAAAGAAACAGTTTGGCTTGCATGATTTACATATGAGATCAGTCTTTAGAAAATAAGGAACATTCAGGGACTGTCTGTGAAGTCAATGGACACTTCCATCCAGCGCAATATGATTTCTATCGATTGGTTTGCATGTCACTAGTTTTTTCCCCACAAGCAGAAATACTGATGCACATTCCAACTGCCCTTGTTTGGTGCAATTCACAGTGCCAATCTTGCAAACCACTCAGAGATAATGGACAACAGTTTTGACTTCTCACAATGCCTGGGCTTCGGCCAGGAAAAATAGTTACTGTTTTGACCCGCCAATATGTTGTGTGTAATTTTCACAAATGTTGTGTTCATTTCTTTTTCCATTTCTATCTGTGCTAATTTCTCATCCAGGAAGGTGGTGTAATGAGTTTCCTTCCCACAGTGAACTTCAGTTCTCTTCAAAATAAACAAAAGGGGAGCAAATCCCTGGATTGGTCTAATAACAAAAACACATTTGAATAAAAGCCCAGACCGAAATGGTCTTTTTAAATTTGTGTTGCAAAGTGCAAGGTTTTCATTTGTGAGGCCTAATAAACACAGCCAATCAGCGTCTACAGAGAGTCCTGCAAAGTTTCCCCGCAATTTCACAAGCTAATATCTTGACTCATCTAGAATGAGTCAGTTGGAATTTAAATGAATGTTGTGTCTGTATTTTGGCACAACATAAGATTTTCCATGCTGCTATAAACCTGCTTTTTCCAGTATAAGGTTGATCTATGTACCATCCATTCAGCATTTTCTTTCTTTATTTTTTAAAATATTTTTTTCAGGCATTTTATAATTTATTGGACAGGAAAGTGGTGAAATATAGAGGGAGGTTTTTGCTGAAAATGAATGAGGCCGGTTCTTTATAATCTTGGTCATTCAGTGGGAAATGTTGAACAAATTTTCTGTTTGTTCTTTCAAAATTTCCCAACAATAGAAAGGTGAATGGCCAGGTATTCATCTGATTGTCTCTGCATTGTCAGGGGAAATTTGAGTTCCCGATGCGGAGGAGATCCTGGCAGAGCACACGCCAAGTGGAGGATTTTCAAGGCCACCCACTCTTTTGGCAGACATCCACTGCCTGCCAGACCTATGAAACACTACAAGCACTCTGAGCTTTCACTTTTTATCACACATTACATTTCACATTAAGGAAATGTTAGTCTCTGCCCATTAATTAAATAAGTAATTTAGCCGACACTGATCCAGAGCAAACATTTGAACGAAAAAATTCTTACCTACTCCCTGTGAGAATGAAACCCACACAGTTAGAAGACTGCTATAGGAAGGGAGTGAGGGAGACACAAGCAGACACACACAGACAAACAGGAGATGAAACAGGATGTGTTTGGTTGTGGACAGTACAAATCCTTTTAAAGATTTTATCACTGACAGGGCAGATATGAGCATGATCTTGCTCTGTGATCACACCTGGGGGAAAGCACAGCAAATGTTTTACTGCATTGGGCAATACATCAAGTCTAACTTAATCCTTATTTTTATTTTGAAAATCAAAGAGTTGTCAAAAAGATGGATGTTGTGAATTTATGTCACGTTGTGACCAGAATAAAGGTGGCACTATTTTAATTTCAAATTAAAATAATTTAGTAGGCTACAACCCCAAATCCAAAATAGTTGGGACAGTATGCAAGAAAACTAAGAAAATTCTATTCACTCTGTACTATATTGAAAACACATTTGTAACACATTATTTGTTTTACTTTGTGAATGTAATTTATTTTTAACAATATACAGGTCCTTCTCAAAAAATGTGCATATTGTGATGAAGTTCATTATTTTCCATAATGTAATGATAAAAATTAAACTTTCATATATTTTAGATTCATTGCACACCAACTGAAATATTTCAGGTCATTTATTGTTTTAATACTGATGATTTTGGCATACAGCTCATGAAAACCCAAAATTCCTATCTCAAAGAATTAGCATATCATGAAAAGGGTCTCTAAA
>JACXGM010000840.1:0-12469 GCA_016801145.1 Umbra pygmaea
AGAAGAAAGAGATACAGGGAGGTTATGGAAATATATTTAAAACCTGTGGAGAACAGCCTCAGTCACAAGAGACCACCTACTGACATTACCTCATTTATGATGGCTGACTCTTTCCATGGCAAATAATACGCGATGAACACTTTAGCAAAAAGGGTTATGAAGGAGCAGCCATTAGCTAGGTCTCTTATTGCTGCTTCCCATCTCGAACACAGGGGGTACTCGAAAAAGGGGCGGAGCCCAGGAGAGCGAGATATAGGCCAATTAAAAGGTTGAGTCATGGCATAAAGGCCACTTCTCTCTCTCTCCTTCTTTCTTTGTTGAAAATCCCCTGGCGGATGAGGGTCGCTTTCCAAACATGTCATAGTGCTTCCTGCCTCAACCCACCCTCATCCCTAAAGTCATCCGGCAGTGCCCTATGCATATGGTCGGTTGATGGGACTGTAATGAATGTCTGATGCTATTGTCATAATTAATCCAGAGAAATTAGTGTGATGTTCAGCCCATCCACATTTTCATGAACTCTCTGAAAAAGAGACTGTTCAGGTTTGATGGCTACTCTACCATGTCCCTTATTAACACACACATCTGAGTAAATTAAGTTGATAAGCAGAGTATAACCTAAATATATGAAAGAGACAACAGTGTTCAGAGAGATTTACATTTGAGTCATTTAGCAGATGCTCTGATCCAGAGTGACTCACAGTGAGTACAGGGACACACCCCTGGATCAACTAAAGTGCCTTACCCAAGGACACAACCACATTTGGCTGGGAATTGAACCGTCAACCTTCTGACTGCAAGTCTGACTCCCTAACAGCTGAGCCATCTGACCCCCAGAGATGGGTGATCTGTACATGCTGTGTGTGTCTGTGTGTGTGTGCGTGTGTGTGTGCTGCCCAACCCAGTACAGATGTGGTGTCTTAATTTGACCCAGTGTGAATCAGCTGGACAATGGTCTTGAAGCAACAGGACATGTTATCGTGTGTTGTTCATGGATGTTTCTTGTAGGACATATCTTGCAGTGTTTGTACATTTGTTGTCACTGCAATGTTATAGACTCCATGATGACACTAGGCGACACAACTTGTACAGTTTAAATGGAAATGTCACGATGCCAAACTCCTTTTTACATCTTGAATACATTACTAAATATGAACTCCTTTTTGTGCATGAAATTGTCCAGCAACAACACAGGGATCAATTAAAGACACAGCGTCTGTATTCATAGAGAACGCTCATGGGTTTTGGCCTTTTCTTCACAACTCTTACTCTTTTCTCTCATCTTTCTCTCTCTATGCTCTCATTTCTTTTCCTCTCTCTAAATCTCTCTCATGTACGGAGAGGTATTCAGGCTGGTTTTATGCAGTAGCAGTTTCAGCATGTTATCGGATGAGGGCTATTCAAATGAAGCCTATTTGGCATTAGTGTCTTTAATCCGCAATCTTAAAAGGTTGGAAACCTAATGATCCGTATCAAAGTCTACTTCTCTGAGCAGTATTCTGCCTCCTTCATTTACACTATTACAACCTCCCTCTCCAGTTATGTTTAGCACATTACAGAAACCTCTCCATTTCAAATGGTTACGTTACCAAACGAACACGCTTTCTGACCGAATAAGGTGAGGACAATAAACCTCTGTGCCATACAGGAAAAGCGGCAAAGAAAAGCGGCATCACAAAGTCTGTGTGTGTTTCCAGTATTCCTGTGTGTGTGTGACTGACTTCCAGCAGGCCATTCTTAGAAGGACCTCGGTATTGACTGTAATCAGTGTTGGATGGTGTCCTCTGCTTTCCAGGACACCTGCTCGTTCTGTCCGCATGGTGCACATGTTCATACTGCTCCATAAGCCAAAACGGTATCTGCTTAAGTTTCCTATCAGTATAACATAGACATATGTTGACATGCACTTTTTCAAAAGAGACTTGCTCTCATACCGTATGGGTAGTGTTGGTCACATGGTCACATAAATAGCCAATAATGCTGCTGCTTTTCCACATTCTGAAATAAATATCTCCATTGTTTTGCTTCTTTTCTCCCCATTTTTCTCATGTTCCAACTTCTCATGGTCAGTTTCTCCTTAAGCCTTGTAACATTTCTATAGTTACCAGGGACAAAAACATCTGACACAAATTTCTTTATTAATTAAAGCAGCAAAACATATTTTTCCCCCAAAAACATACTCTGTTAACTATGACCTAGACAGGGTACATAAACAAAGTATTTATAATGTACTGCTCATGCCTGCAAATAAATAATTGGAAACATGATATTTTGGTGTTCATTATAGTGAAATACAATAATTGTGTCTTTATTTTGACAGTTCATTGCAAATGTAATATATTGTGTTTTTTTTATAAAATGGAGGTCTTTGCTGCCTCTGTTTCACAACTGCCATTGCAATCTTGATGTAGCAGAAACTTAAAGAATATGCTTCTTTACCCAAGGGAGGGTTCCTATATAAATGTCCAACCCCTTTGAAATGTGCTGGGTGTTAACCCCTCAAAGCATTCTGTGAAAGAAGGTGGTGTCTGGAGTTAGTGAATATTAATTAATATTGGTCGGGCAAAGCCACAGAAATGGCACATTCTTGTAGTTCAGTCAGAACATTTGATCCAACCCAAAAAATATTTTTCATTATTGTTTTTTTTCTTCTGGATCAAGCACGTTTTAGATGTTTGACATGCCGGACCAAAGCTGCAACTGAGTAATATCACTACACCGTATATACAGTAGGGCATTGGTGTGAAACCCTGTCCCTGAGCATCTATTTTCCCAACTAAGCATAACAGCAAATCAGTTGCCAAAAAGGGAACAGCCTTGGGAAATAAAAGGCAGACACACATATTCTTCCATGTGACAGGTCCAACTGAGCCCCCTTGTCCTGGCCCTGGTCCAATCACAGTGTCAGAGAGAAGCCAGTGGCTAATTAGATTAAAATCCCTCGCAGTTTGACGTTAACGAGCCCATTATCCATGCTAGCTACAACTGCTCAGCCCATCCCTCCAACCCTCCAACCCTCACTCCTGTTCCTTCCTCTCTTCCTTCCTTCATTTTGTCCTTAAAAACAACAGTCGTGATAATAAGACACAAAAGGGACTATATCACTGAAAAACACAGGAAGTCTTTTCTTTTATCTCTTCTCTACATCTTTTCTCTGCACTTCTCACCTGTAATGGTGGGCTAGTGTGCCACAAGTGAAATTCTTTTATAAATCTGCTTCTAATTATCAGTATGGTTGTAACTGTTGATAATTTTTGACGTAAGGTTTTGACTTACTCTTTAGACACTTACAGTACATATGCATGAAAATGCATCTTCGTTGTTAGCAATGACCTGGGAGCAATTAAAGTGGACCGACTTTCCCGGGGGCCAAATTAGCGATTTCAACTTGACTCCTGTCCATCATGACAAAAAAGGTTGCCGGTGCCCTTGAGCAAGGCACTTTAAGGTGCTCCATTGTATGTATTTTTTTTTTATTTAACCTTTATTTAACCAGGTAAGTTGACTAAGAACAATTTCTTATTTACAGCAACAACCTGGGAGCAATTAGGGTAAAGTGTCTTGCCCAAGGACACAACGACATTTGGCTCAGTCGGGAATCGATCTGGCAACCTTCTGACTACAAGTCTGACTCCCTACCCACTGAGCCATCTGCGCCCCATAAATGTCCCTGTATGTACTGTAAGTAGTCTGCTAAGTGACCGACATATTATACAAAACCTGAGAATTTGATCCCAACAAGGGATTTTTGTGATAAAGAAGTAGCTCAGACTGCAGCTAAAGGACAGAATGCATTCATTCTGGTTTCGCTCTTATCCACTCAGCCAGCCCTTGTATCCAGAGAATCACCACAAGGCCGCACTCTGTTCACTTGGTTGTGAAATCCCCTATTTCGATGCTAGACCATATCTTTCATCTGTACATGCTGTACATACTAGAGTCCCTGCAATTGCAGGCTGCGTACTGCACAAAGCTGGGCTTCAAGGAACCCCTTGACAACAGAAATGTTCTCAAATTTTAACTCAGTGACTGACAGCTTTCATTGTGAATTTACTGCATGGGGTGTTTCTAGGATGTCTTACTAGAAATGCTAATGTGGAGTCACGTACAGTAGGCAGAGTGAAGGAGGCTGGGCATACATTAAACCAGAGATACTGTCTCCGTCAAACATCGCATTGATCTCTGTTTAACAACGCAAATCCATATCCTGAATGTGTTGGATATGGCTTAGAGATCTAACAAGTTTCCTGGTCCCAGCTGTTACAATGAGGTCAGAGGCCACGTCACGTGTTAACCGTGGGAACATCAGTCCACAGAGCCTACTGCTGGAGGTGAATTCTAAAGGAACAGCTGAAAGATACCGCCAAAAAGGCTAGACGATGACTACACCAACGTTGAACCTATCCTGCAGATAACATACATTTTCCTCAATTGAAATGTAGTTCAATACTCATTATTGTATAAGAGGGAGATGTGTTCAACCGCAATTACTAGAGAAACTTCTGATAAAAACAAATGGATTGTTAACCATAGCTGTGACAAAATGGCTCTGAGTTTGAGACACGAGGAAGTGCAGTGTGGATCTTAGTGAAAGGCTTGTGGAAGGACAGCTCACGCATCACAGCTATTCTCTGTATTCATCTGTGACATTCCATTTCTGTAACAGATCGTGCATCTTACTCTAGAGCTATGAGGGTCCTAGTTTTAGCATTGCTTTCCTCACAATTTCATTGTAACAACATGAAGTCTGCAATGATGTGAAACTCTCTGTGGAAAACAGTATTTGTGGACAAACAACAGATGGAAACATGTTTTATTTATGCGAGCCATGGGCCAGGGAGTTCCCTGGTGAGTGATGGCATAAAACGGCAGACCGCAAAGTTTTTGCTTCCTCCCTCCAAGCTCCTCACATTCAAGAAAAATAAATAAATAGAAAACAAGCTGCATCCCAAAAAAACCTCATTAATAAATAAGATGTGGGAGAGAGACCAAGCAGAGTGGGGTGGGCGAGAGAATGTAGAGGATATCAAGATGCGGTGAGCCTCAGGGCACACAGCCAGTGTTTTACAGCCAGGTACTGTCACCGCTGTCACTGTGGCCGTCCGCCTGGAAGTTGAGCGGCTGAAATGATGACAACATGTGCACTTACTCCCACCGTGAAGCCACCATGACTGTATGCTGGCAAAGTGTGTATCCTTGTGTACATGGGCACGTGTTTGTGACAGTGCTGCACGTTTGTTATTTTCTTATACAATTATCTGTTCTCTGCCAACGATTGTAGCAAAATGCTGCAGTTCTGTCTGTTCAGCATCAAGCATCTCAACAGTCTAACCCAGCTTCCTAGACTAAAGCGGATAGTGGGAGGTTGGGACTGCAAAGTACTTAGACGCATCCCAGGTTTCCCATTAGTTCCATCAGCATGCATGGAGCATACAGCCCGGTATCCTTGACAACTGTAGAATGTCTCTTGGCATCTGGCCATCCTGACTTCCACACCGACTTCCTCTGGAGCCTCTTACATCGCCATGGACACCCCCCCTTTGCAGACTTAGTCAACTCATTCCCCCAAAACCTTCCATTCCCAGCTGCTTCTAAAAGTGTCCCTCCTCAGAACAACGCTGTCTTTTGTGAGGGACCTCTCCGGCCCACAGACAGGCTTTGCTATTGTCAGGCAGGCGGCGTAACTCCAAACCAGCTTCCTGAAGTCAAGAGCAAGAGGAAAGGAGAATTATCACCCAGCCTCTGGCGTTTCACTTTCAGAATACTCCTGCTTTCTCTCCACACCGTCTGTTCTGTAAACATTTATGCTGTCGATGAGGCTTATGTAGTACTGCCGATGAGGCTGATTCAGTACGCCGATGAGCCTGATTCAGTACGCCGATGAGCCTGATTCAGTACGTCGATGAGGCTGATTCAGTACGTCGATGAGGCTGATTCAGTACGTCGATGAGGCTGATTCAGTACACCGATGAGGCTGATTCAGTATGCCGATAAGGCTGATTCAGTACGCCAATGAGGCTGATTCAGTAAGCCAATGAGGCTGATTCAGCACACCGATGAGGCTGGTTCTGCACGCCGATGAGGCTGATTCAGTACGCCGATGAGGCTGATTCAGCACGCCGATGAGGCTGATTCAGCACGCCGATAAGGCTGATTCAGCACGCCGATGAGGCTGATTCAGCACGCCGATGAGGCTGATTCAGTATGCCGATGAGGCTGATTCAGTATGCCGATGAGGCTGATGTAGTACATTCAACTTCTCAGGCAGAGCATCACTTGACGGTTGCCCATAATAGCTCTCGTTATGCAGCACCAGCTGTCTGAGCTGCTGATGTTGCCATGTTAACGTTATGGTCACTTATTAATAACACAGATTTGACTGGTTCTCAAATTATTCTGACATTTATATACCTTAGAACAGCGGTTCCCAACCCTCTCCTCGGGGCACCCCAGACAGGCCATTCACCCTGAATTGACACAACTGGTAAATGAGTCAACTACACATTAAGCCTTTGACTAATTGAAATAGAAATGACATTTCAGGGTTAAAACAAAACCATAGCCTGTCTGGGGTGTTCCAAGGAGAGGGTTGGGAACCACTGCCTTAGAATGTGTATTTGAATATACAGAATAAATGTATGCTATATTGCGATGAAGCATGCTAAGGCTAAGCAGACAGTGTATCCCAATCCCAGTCTTGACTGGAGTGGAGCTTACTTTAACTGTAATGTTATGGTAGAGGTACGCTTATGAATTGCATAAAAGTTGAAGAAGAAATGTTATGCTGTTAAAGCAAGTTCATTTGAAATAGTCAACATCATTTTAAAGAAAGTGTGGGCATCGCTGGTTAAAAAGTATTGCAATTTTAGATATATCCAAAGAAGTCGTCATGAAAATGTGCCTTTTTATCCGAGTATAAGTCCTACTTCTGTGCATGGCAAGATAAGCTATAAAGCCGGTGACCGTTTTTGGACCCATAAAGAAGTACATAAGGAGGATTTAGCAAATCTTTTTAACAAGATTTTTACTTTGTGAAGACTGTGTTGTGCTGCGGGGACAGAGGGACAGACTGGGTCTGTTCTAAGCTGCAGCGTAAAGTTCCGACCGGTTCCAGGGTTCTTATCTCACATAGGAACGTTATGAAAGACTAGACACCATTCAGCCACTGACTGTGGGCGCGCGTGTGTGCGCGTGTGTGCGACGAGCAGAGATGCTCCTGAGTTGGAAATGTGTTCTAGTCCAAAACAGCTCTTACTCATCAACCAGGACTAGATCTTAACCGAAGGTCTGAGTAGTGCAGAGCTGACTCTAATTTCCATCCATACTTTAGACTGAGCATGCTCACATCCGTCGTCTGGAGAGCAAGCAGTTCCCTCAGATCATTTTGTTCTAATAATTTAACATATTACACGTTGCCATGGCTACCGTTACCGATTCCAGACTTTCGGGTGAGTAACCTTAGTGATATCTGTTTAGATTCACAGTCTGGTGAAGCACAAACTACTGGTGAATCCTTAAGAAAAAAACGTTATCAAGAACTTGTGTACAATTGGGGTTTGGTGTCTTTAATGGATTCTCACACAAAATAAGGGTCTCCTTTAAAAAAACACGCTGGCAGGGGTTACTGTGATTTGGATCCTCCTGTCTTCCAATAACACCCACACACTGATGCACATTTCCATCTCAGGAGGCGGACAAGAGGAACCATAACAGAACAGACTGACTTACAAATGGGAATTTCTCTAATTCAAGAAGTGGGTACAACTGACATCTGAAATTTTCACATTGAACTCTGAAATCAGCTAACATTTAAAGATAAATGGGAGAAAATTGAAAATAAATCTAATTTGATCTCTAAAAAGATCAAGTGGGGTCATACAGATATCTAGCCTGGCAAGCGAGACCCACATCAAGATGTTGGGCCTAGGAACACACCATTGGCAGTGCTGAATCCGAGGGGCGGGATAAACAGTTGTCTTTCAAATTCCCTATGCACGCAATAGGATAGCGCTACAACCAACCAGAGCAACGAAGTGTCCGGTCGACAAAACTCAGAACACATCTTCCTTTTGTAAGAATGACTTCAGTGCCGTTCTTTGTTATTTTCTCAAAGAAAAGATTAACTCCATGTCTACCAGAGTCGCGGCCAAAGCCGATTCAATAGACCGCTGTTCGCCAGCAGCAGCAACCATTTCTTTGTTTTCCCGTAATTACATTAAGCCCGCCCATCGACTCTATACACATTGTGATTGGCCTGACCAGAATTTGGTTTTTCCAGCTCGCAAGTCAAAAGAGAGTTGCAAGACTGACCCTAGCTGCAAATTATATTTGCTGCCGCTAGGGGGCGTCTAGATTTCTAGGGTAACAAATATAAGGACACTGATCATAAGATGGCCACAGCAGAGAGCACAGACTCTCTCTCCTCATTATGCAAGCAGAGTTTTGAGGACGTGCCTACATGCAGTGGAGATAGTGACCAGACAGTAGATCATATGACATCATATTATTAAGGACCCAGAGGTCAATCTGTCAAACCTGGTGGCCAATAGAACGCTTCTTTCATGTAGCAGATATACTGCAGCATCTGCTTGTATAGCAGCCATGTTTAAAGAGGGGACGTTGCTTTAATAATGACAATGATTTACAGAGCTGTACTTGGAAGAAGGATTCTAGGTTTTCCACTGTTGAGAGAAACCTTTTTTGGAAATAGAGATATGTTTCAGTTTGGACATGGCATACACCTGACTTGTTGTCTTCCCCATTAAATGCCTCCCAATTTGTTTTAGTTTTTTTGTGGTGTGGGGCAATAAAGGGCAAAAAATGCCCTGCACTATGTATTTTTTTATACTATCCCAAATTATTTTCCAGGCCACAAACAAAATTGAGGTCACAATGACCGGACCTTCCACAAGGTGTCACTAGAGAGTTAGACGACATGCACGAATCTACCCCAGACAGCATTGAGTAAATTTGCACCACTGTGTGCTATGGGCATGGTCACTATTCTGCAAAAAGGGTTTGAACTCCTGGATGTAATGAAAAGGCAGTGAATTACCGGTAGACTGCTGTGCCACGCTTGGGGCAAGTACACATTATTAATTGAGGTTTGGTAAAAAGGTTTTGTAAAATTCCTAAACACTTGCTGAAATGAATGGTTGACACTGACGCGAGTTGCAGTTCAACTTGAAGCAGCGAATCCCTAACCTGGATGCATTAGCATCAACAAATCTAGCAGAATGTTTCATCTGAAGCTGTTTTACTATGTTTCATTATCTAGCGCACCATCTATGGCTTTCCATGTTTCATTCAATGGACACTAATAAAAAACGGAAGCCTCTGCACACTCTAGATCCCACATATTGAACTCTAGACCTCGAAGCCGAATCCACTCAAATTTTTCATTGCAACCCTCTAATCTGGGACTTATTTAGACCTGGGACAACAGGTGAGTCCATTAATGTTGAGGTAAAACAGAAGACCAGCAGGCTCCGGACCCCGTAGGGTTAGAGTTGAATACCCCTGCTCTAGATCAATGCCACATAGATTTAACAATGAGCTTTCGGTCAGCTGACCATCGTCAGAATTTAGACATTCCATGTACACGCCATCAAGGTTCAAAGAAAACTGCAAGAGGACTGCTGCCAAATACCAATTAACATAAGCTGTGGATTTAGTGCCAAGTAAACTAGACTAATTAATGATGCTGGATCCCATAACAATAGCAACAGGCTCACCCAGACTATCAAATCTTCATCCAATCCACAGTGTAGTTATAGTGCTAACTATTATGGTCTGGCACAGGATACTGCTGCTACTGTCAGCAGGAACACAACCATCTGTTAAAGTGTGCCAAATGGAAAAACAACTGAAACGCCTGGCTCTCCCGCCAAGATGTACGCTATTATTCTATTCAACTCTGTAGGTCCAATTTCCTCTTTTTTTCTATTTCCCCCTCCTAATGTTCCAATTCACAATTGTCGCCTTGTCGCATCGCAAGCCCTAGGCAACAGGTGCAGAAGAGTCAAAGATTGAAATAGTTGTCTTCTAATCTCACCAAGCACTTCTTCTCTTTATAACACTGTTTGCTCAACCATGTAGATGTACATGTTACCTGGTGCCTAACAAATGTTGCCGGAACACAATGAAACACGACAGCCCGGTCGAAACATCCACCCGTCCACCCCTGGTTGGTCCTGAGAGTTTTGCAGAACACTATCCTGGACCACAAGGCACTGTCGTTATTCCACGAACCAGGATTTGATCACCTGGCAGCAGTTTGTTTTGAGGCAGCAGTGACTTACATTAAAATGATAACATGACAGTTAAGAAGCTTCTACACTGAGAAAGGTGCAACAGAACCCTGTGTGCTCTAAAAGCATCAAATTAAAACCAACCCTGTCCCTCAATGCTGAGAGAGACACTTCACCCCTTATCAGGGTTGGGTCGAAAAGCTTTCAATGCAGTCTACTTCTGTTTTGAACACCTCCCTTTGTGGTCCCCCACCGACGAAGTATGAGTGAAGACAATCGACAGCACTCTGTCTGTTCATTCTCACGGTCACGCGTGCACTTTTTCGTTTACATGTACAGCATGTCACAGCTGCTTTCTCTTGCTCTTCAAAGCACTTTTTGCATTTCTTTTCCTTAAATAAATTTAATTAATTAATTAACCCATGCAGAGACCTAGAAAGTCAGTGAATGTGGTGCCTACACAAAACAACAGTGTAGTCTTGTCCAATTCCCAATTCCCACTGACCCTGCCTTGTTGGCAGCTCCGCAACATGTTGCCTGGCTGGATGAATCGTTTGCTGCTCATCCAACACGGAAGCATTTAGTCCCATCATCCAAGGGATGATTAGGTTCACCAACTATACTTCTGTGATTTAATTTACAGGCACCCGAACTGCACAAAAGGAGTCGCTGGAGAGCGACGTGGCAAGGTAGAAAATTTGACTTATCTATCCCAAATCCCAGGAAGCACTATGCCAATTTACGCTGCCTCGTGCTGGAAGTCTGGGGAAAGTCGGAGAACCCATAATCAGGCTTGAACCACTGACTATCATGACATAGCTTGTCTTGCAATGCAGCGACTTAGCCCACTCATCATGCAGACCCCCAGTGTAGTCTACTTTTAAACAACCATGTACAACTCCTGAAGATTTCAATAAATAATGAATTGAGTTGCACACCTAAAATGTATAACAGCACAAGTGGGGGACAACATGATTACTGATGCCTTCTTTTCTGAGATCATCCATTTCTGAATGTAAAACCCTGCTCGCAGAGATGAGTTCATAACAGAACAGTCTGGGAGACTACTTGTTGATTATTAACTGCTGTAATCACATTGCTCAAATGCAAATACATAATAATAGTAAATAACATGTGGCATGATGTATTTTGTTGATTGGACATCGAAATCCATGGCAATGCAAACATATTTTTCTTGAGACACAGCAACTGGTTTATACAGTGAGACCAATTCTGATATTTTTTATAATGAAAGAGCAGTGGTGTGATTGGCCAGAAGACCAATTAGTGGAAAAAATAACAGAATTCGGCTAAATACGGTATGCGAACTGCAGCCACCTTGTTAAGCGTTTGCAACGGTGGTGTGTGTTTGTGTGCCAGGATTTGTTTATGTTTGCGTGTATTCATGTAGCCTACTCCTGTATGGTGGCATATTGAGGGACAGATGGCTTGTTCCCATTATTCCCAGCTCTCATAAAACCTGCCAGCAAAACTGTCAATCTTTTAGATCATCCCTCAGATCACAGATAATGACCAGCCAAAGGATTACTGGCCAGGAAAATGAAAATGGCAGATCTCAGATCTCTCAAAATTGTTATTTCTTTTCCATTTAATATTTAAATGGCTTTACCAAGAAAACATGACAACCTTTAAAAAAAAACACTAACACTTTAAGCATTATGCACTTTCAGTGAAAAATATCATCAGTGCATTTCTGACTCCGCTTGGAATTTTAAGTGAACATTCCGCAATCAAAAACAGGCATCCAATCATTGGAACTAACCATGATAAACGTGTGACTACTTCAGTCCTCTTTTCCAGTCTAGAGACACATGAAAGCAGAAGACATAATGCCATGAAGTACCTTACTCTGAAGTGGTCCATTGGTGCACCTTTTGAATGTCCCATGCCTTTATTTATTAGCGATTGAAAAAAACTTAAGTTTCAATTACTGCATCATGAATTAAATCACTAATCAAATAAAGAATCTATAGATTACCCTCTATATAGCCTACTTTCCAGAAAAACTTGCGAACAATCCGTAGTCGACATTCCACGCATAAACGTGTTCAAAACCATTCTTCGAATATGGATCCTTACCTATTTGACAGATAGTCAGGAGCTGCGTGATGGAAATCAGCACTTTGGATACAGTCACTTCCATAGTCTCCGAAATCAACGCAAATTAATACTGAAAACAAATCTTAATTATTAATAGG
>JACXGM010000840.1:12569-63219 GCA_016801145.1 Umbra pygmaea
GGGGGGGGGGGGGGGGGGGGGGGGTTCTGGTGCTAATTGATTGTTAACTGTAATGGACTATCAATATGGTGGTTAAAACCCTGATAACTGATTCACTGTACGCTGTGTTTAAATGGAACCTGAAGCAATAACCAAAAAACCTGTTGTAGCGTTGGCAACTTATAACGGAAAATAAAAGGTAACTAAAACATGTGGTTTGAACCCCAAATGATGATTAACTGATAGACATGGTTTATAAGAGCTTATAAATAGGGTAGTTTGAATCGTGAATGCTGATTGGCTGATAGCCGTAATATATATGGGACAGTATACCACAAGTATGACATCACATTTTCCTGGTCTAATTGTGTTGGTAACCAGTTTATAAGAGCAAGAATCCATCTCGGGGTTTGGTAATGTATTGTCAATGTACAGCTGTGGTATGTTGGCCATATGTCAGCAAAACAGCATGGGAGGGTTTCTGTTATATTACCAATATACCATAACTAAGACCTGTGTCCAGGTAGTCCGCAATGCATCAGACCTACAAAACAGTTGCTTGCCACAGTATATTGGCCATATATCACATCCCTTGTGCTTTAAATATACAATTGTTACAGACTGGTGATATGCACACAAAAAATACAAAGCCTGACTACCTGGATAAGACTTATACTGCTGCCCCCACCCTAGTTATTGTAAGGCAATTTATGTAAGGTTCAGCATGCTGGGTACCCCTAGATATCTCAGCCCTCTAGATATTTTTATATTGTAAATGCCTGCCTCTGCCACTTAATATACCAATTTCATCTACCTTTAAATCTCAGATTTCTTTGCACTAATTGTACATTTACTTACACCTTCCTTGTCTAATTCTGACTGTATATTTCCTTTTATCCTTACTCTACCCTTTGTGTAATTCTTGTGTATTTGTATTCATGTGTAACTCTGTCTGAACTTGCACCTTTTTGCCTTGTCTTGGCCAGGTTGCCATTTTAAATGAGAAATTGTTCTCAACATGCCCACGTAGGTTAAATAAAGGTTAAATAAATTTTAAAAATTAAATAAAATTCAGACAGTGCCCTATATGACATTGCTGCTAGCTAGGTTATTAAGTAAAATGTAAATGTTACTGGGTTGTTCTGTTTTCATCTATACAGTAGCACTGGATAAGCATGTCTGCTAAATGACTAAAATGTACATGTATTGTCTACGTGCCAAGCACTTCAACAATGTTGATGAACTCAGCATATGCAATATAAAGTTTCCACTATTCCACCTGAACTGGAACGATGGCCTAGACAATGCCACCGTCAATCTCAGATTCCTCGGATCATGCCCCAGGACCTTAACGTGTACTGACAAGCAACTTGGCCTTAATTGGACATGCACCCTTGAACATTACACCAGGTAGAGCCAGAAGAGAAATGGCCACCCCACTGAGTCTGGATCCTCTTTAGGTTTCTTCCTAGGAAGCAAATTACTGGGGAGTTTGTCCTAGCCACTGTGCTTCAATTTTGCATTGTTGCTTGCTGTTTGGGATTCTAGGCTGGGTGTCTGTAAAATAAATTTGTGACAACTGCTGATGTAAAAAAGGGCTTCATAAAATAAAATTGATTGAATCTGAAAGATCCTTATTTGTGCAAATGTTGTTCCCAAAAAATTATATGTCCCAATGAGGATGCAGATCTTTTCATTTTGTCATGCAGAGTAGAAGACTGAGGGTGAGATGTTGGCTTGGCCTCATATAAGACCTTTTAGTACTGTGGTTTTTACAATGGACTACGGGCTGGAGGACATGATCTCACATCGGGGGTTTGGCCATGAGCCTCTTCTCACACTGCGCACCCTTGGATACTTCCGTTCTAATCTGGAGGCAGGACTAAATCACAATAACACAGTACTTTGCTACTGCTTGTTGTTAGCGCCCTGGATACATTTACATAATTTAACGTGGGATTACCTTTAATTTATGCAGGATTGATCTGCATTTCACTTGTCTGACCACATTTTTTCAGGGTGCTCAATACAACCGTTGTTTTACATCTTCTTGAGTTCTGCCATTCTGTTTGTGTGTATGTGTGTGTGTCTGTTTAGCGAATGTGAATTCCTCAGTGTGCCTCTGTGTATGAACCTGTGGATTTGTAAAAGCAACCTTTTGTTATTCCAGATTTTCCATTTGGCAGAATAAATCAGGGCTAACTTCTGATCAATTAATGGTGGTTCCTACTCTCACTACAGTGCAACAGAACATCTGTAGACTAGAAAATGTCAAATAAACACCAATATTAGATTTCTATGGAGTGTGTGGTTATTGTATGAGAAACACTGCCCGCCAAATTATCTTAAACAATTGCTAAAGGGAGACAGGGAATAAAATCAAACACAGTAAATAGATCACATCCTGGATTGTTTATTAGCTGAGTACAATACTGTAAGTATGGGATACTTTTATATTGGAGGTGTAGATAGCAGCGCTGTGTTAGATGGTGACCAAACGCAAACTCACTAAATGAAGAATAGGTAGAGGAGCAGAGCTATAATTCAATGGCTTGACTTACCTCATCAGGCCTGCAAGCGAGGCTAATCAGTGTAAGATGACACATAATGAGTTCTTAGTTGAATTTCTTTCATGTAAAGAGATAGATGTAGCACACAAAGCTATTATATTTCCTTTGGGAACAACCAGAGAAAGCTACGTGTTTGGTTACTTCTGAGGGAGTGGTTTTCTATGTGCAGGCTGGAGTCTGCAGTCATTCTCAATGGGATCGTTTACTAAGGGAATATAAAATACACAGGTCTGAATGGGATCAGTTTCTCAGGGAATATAAATCACACAGGCCAGTGTTAGAGTAAGGACAATGGTGGACAATAGTCCTCTTAGTTTTAACATGGCAGAGAATATCATGTTTACAAAAAGAACTACACATTTACATAATTGCCTTTAGTGAAAATGTTTTCCAAATACAATATAATTTCTGTAATAAAAATGGCTTGCCTGAAGATGCAGTCACTTCCACAATTACTGATTACTTGATGAAGATAAAAAAGACATCTACTGTATACAATAAACATCACAAGTAATTAATTATATTGTAATAATTTTTTTTACTTGTCATAGTACTTGACATTGACCCCCTTGTTTTTATTACTTTGTGCATCCTCCTGCCTTGTTGGCAGCTCCACAGCTCCTTGGACAGATGCGGGATGGTGAGGGAGGGGTGCTTTTTTTGACTGACAAAATGGCAGCCAGCAGAAACACAAACTACTCTGGTGTGTTGTACAAAACCTTTCTTTTTAGTAAACTCTGTGTACACAAACAATGTTCTCAATGCTCAAGTTCATGTGTAGAGCACCAGGTGATACTTCAAGCAAAGTTTCATGTTGTGTTGAGCCTTCTTAGTGTTTTAAAAATAGCAATTTTTATGCTATCATAATAGTACCCTATTACTCCCATTCAAAAGGGGATTTGACTGAAACCATGTAATACGGAAAATATGTGAATAAAAAAAAGTTCAGTTTCCATCCTATTTATGCTTTTAAACGAAAGTTTGCCTTGGGTACATAAAATAATAGTATTTTGGCGAGAGTTACGCTTTTTTATTTATTTATTTATAGAGATTTCAACAGAATAAAGAACAGTAAAAATACTGTGTTCTGCAATATATCAATACATTTCTACAATTTTAACAATTTGAATCCCCCCAAACATAATCCCTGTCCCCCACCACCACCCCCCCTTTACCAATCCCGACCCGCCCATCTCCCCCAAACCCCCACGCAGAGCCCCTAGACAAACCAACAACACACTAATATACATAAAAATATATAAAGGAACAAACATAAATTACACTTGGTGGACTAGGAGCATTATATGCTCTAACTATGATCTGAGGGGAGTCTCTGCAAGCTAATAAAATAGGAAATAAACGTCTGCCATTTTTATAGGAATTTTGATTGTGATCCTCTCATGGAATACTTAATTTTCTCAAGTTTTAAAAATGACAAGACATTACATAGCCACTGAGAGGCTAATGCCTGCAGTATACTTAACGCACCCGACCGGGCGTTTTCGAGTGTGCGAGCCAAGGGCGCACACCACTCTTTTTCAGTGGCGCACGACAAAGCGGAAAAAAGAATCCATGGACGAGTTCGAGGGCACAGTAAACGATTCATAATAACACAGTTAACGGTTCATAATAAAGCTGTAAATGGTTCATAACAACACAGTTAAAATAATCTTAGCCACTGTTGACATTACAACAATGCTGCTGCCAGTTCTGGCCATCATTTACCTTTTTCTTCTTCTTCTAGTCCGTGAAAATATCGAAGTCGGTAGCCTCTCCTCAGTTGTGACACTTCTGTTCAGGAGAAGACTGCAACTTGTGTCGTGAGCACCACGCATAAGTATAAATAGTTATGGCGCTTCCATGACGTCACTTTGGCGCATGCCGGGTTGGGAATCTGTAGTACACTGAACGCTTAAGGGTGGCAATGATATTGGCATGTTCATAATTTAGCGAGAGGGAGTCCCCTGGGACTCCAAACACCGCTATCAGGGGGGATGGATTTAAATTGATTGAAAGTGCTTCTGAAAGGATATAGAAATCAAAGGTCCAGTAATAGCTAGAGAGTTACACTTTAAGAAGGATGTTCCATATTATTAAGCAGGCCACAGGTTTCAAGCAATATGGGAAAGAAAAAGGAATGAAAACATTAGATATTTCACGAATATCTAACTTAAAGTGATGGTTCAGAGTAATATAAATCTAGGGTCATTAGCACCTTGACCTCAAGCCAAACAACCCCCCCTAAGATTTTTCCCTTGTTATAACATTGGTCGAGTTAGCGCGATCAGACGTGAATGGCTTAGTGCAGCCGCTAATGGAACCAAGTTGGTAACCAACCCCACTAATAATGCAGGGAATGTTACCAAACTTTTAAGGTAGTATAATTAAGTTATGTACTTATAAAACGAGGCATTGAAAAGTTTGTAAGTACACCAGAAGTATTTTTTAATAACACTTGCCTGATGGCTGCTACTCTCGGCTGCTAGGCTATACATGTTGTCCTCTGTGCGTGATCTCACAGGATCTTGCGGTAGCAGCCATCAGGTAAGTGTTATTTAAATATACTGCTACCGCGATCCCGCGAGATCACGCACAGGGCACAACATGTATAGCCTAGCCGCCGAGAGTAGCAGCCATCAGGCAAGTGTTATTCAAATGTACTTCTGGTGTACTTACAAACTTTTCAATGCCTCGTTACATACAGAACCTAATTGTACTACAATTAGGTTCTGTATGTAAGTTTGGTAACATTCCCGGCATTATTAGTGGGGTTATTTACGAGATACCAACTTGGTTCCATTAGCGCCTGCACTAAGCCATTCAACTGATCGCGCTAACTCGACCAATGTTATAACAAGGGAAAAAAGCTTGGGGGGGTTGTTTGGCTCAAGGTCAAGGTGCAACCCTAGGTTTATATTACTCCGAACCATCACTTTAAGCATGATCATCGAACTGTGAAGAGATTTGTGGCTGGTTCAGAGCACATTTGGGTTTGTGCAAATAAAGGCATAATGAGGAAGGTTACTGCCAAACAAATTCATCGGATTAAGAGAGCAGCTGCTAAAATGCCATTACAAAGCAACAAACAGGTATTTGAAGCTGCTGGTGGCTCTGGAGTCCTGTGAACCTCAAGGTGTAGGATCCTCCAGAGCCTTGCAGTTGTGCATAAACCTACTATTCGGCCACCCCTAACCAACGCTCTACAGCAGAAATGGTTGCAGTGGGCCCAGAAATACATGAAGACAAATTTTCAAAGTCTTGTTTACTGATGAGTGCAGTGCAACCATGGATGGTCAAGATGGATGGAGTAGTGGATGGTTTGTGGATGGCCACCATGTCCCAATAAGGCTGCGACGTCAGCAAGGAGGAGGCAGAGTCATATTATGGGCTGGAATCATGGGGAGAGTGCTGGTAGGCCCCTTTAGGGTCCCTGAAGGGGAAATGACCTCAGCAAAGTATATAGAGTTTCTGAATGACCACTTTTGTCCATTGTACAAAAAGAAGAACCATGCCTTCCGTAGCAAAATCATCTTCATTCATGACAATGCACCATCTCATGTTGCAAAGAATACCTTTGTGTCATTGGCTGTTATGGGCATAAAAGGAGAGAAACTCATAGTTAGGCAAAATTGTGAGTGAGCCCACTCCCTTAGATGAGAAGCAAACCCACACATGAATGGTCTACTATTGGCATGACACAGGACTGATGGTAGCGCTCACCTTGTCTTCCCTGGACAATGCGTTTTCCTGAAAAGGGATTCATCATAGAATATGACTTTACCCCAGTCCTTAGCAGTCCAATCCCTGTACCTTTTGCAGAATATCACATGGTGATGGGATGGTTAGTGCCTCTAAGGCCGTCTCTAGGGACCCAACCATTAGGTATTAGGACAACAAGCTGTCCCATTATATGAAAATGTGCCATTTCCCAATCATAATGTTTCATTTTCAAAGTACTGTTTTAAGACCCTTTTTTTGATGAATTAGGACAGACTGTTCATTTTCATGTACTTTGTTAATAAACAGCTGAAATGTTGGATTGCGATTGGGTTGCAGTTTAACTAAGGACCTGAGTTTGTATTTAAATTACATTATTTAGAAATCACATATGGATACCTATAAGTAATTTATAGGTTTATCGACATAGCATTTCCAGATTGGCAATTTAAATATTCTGTAATCAATGCCTACCTTCAGTGAAGTACAGAATTATTATGACCATACCCTGCTCCATTCAGTGAAACAGGTATACTCTATGTCTCTTTTTCTGTAACAACAGATTTCCAGTGTCTTTCTCTGTTTTCGTGGCATCAAAGAATATAAACCTGCTCCCTCCAATTGAAGTTACTTACTCTCGCTACCTCATTGCAGTTTCCATGACTGCGTGGTAGTTTGTTGCTGAATGTCCACATTATTGACCACCAACTGTGGCGCCTGAAGTTCAATATCCTGGACACCCGGCAGCCAACCCCCAAACAGATCGATGCCTGTCTCTGCAGCTCACAGCTAGGTTTGCGTGCAAGCAGCCAATGGTACACAGTCCTGCAACACACACTCTTGTTACGGAAGCAGGGGTGTGGCTAAGAGGTGAAAGGTGATGATGATTCAGGGGGCCCTGAGAGGTAGAGGGCCCTGTAATTTAAATAATCTATGATTTATCATACCGATGGGGGTCTTGCAGGTTTTCTTTCATTGGGCCCAGAAATCCTGTCTACGCCTCTTACCAATGATGGCTTCTCTCACTCACCAACACGTTTAACTTTCCAACTGAGTCGATAGAGCTTTTACTTTGCACTACGTCAGTGCTCAGACTCAATTAGGCTGGGGGAGCACAGCATTAGTACAAAACTCTCTTCAACGTCAACAGGCTCAGCCAAGGGGTCTGTGTCATGGAATGAGCCTTTACCAGCCCTTATTCGGTCAAGTGCCAACAGACGTTGGACAGGGAAGTAACATATACCTCCCAGTAACAGTCCGGTCCTTTTCTGTGGGAATTTGTCTCGCTCTACAGCTCACAGTGGGTTAGAGCGCCGTCAACAGAAGGCTCAGTTCAAAGCATTGCAACAGGCAACCATAGAGGCACAGTCGGAGCGCAGCATCCGACTGTCAATCAACAGCATTGGTGTAAAAAGAAAAATCAGAGCTCCTCCGACCGTGCTCAAGGCGTTACCAGAACATTCCACGAATGTGACATTGGACTTCAATAAGGCCAGATTGAGTAGAGCGGTGTGTGGCAGAGATTTCATTTTGACCACAGAACACACAGTCGAAAGAGCTGCCTGTCAGTGCCACAGTCTGTCTGTCTGTCTGCACCACCCTCTGGAAATTAAACAACTGGACAGCTTGACCAGAAAGCCACAACAACACGTGCATGTGTAAACCTACATGAAATGACACACACAACCACGCAAAGAAAACAGTACAATGTATTTTTAAATAAAAATTGGAAGAAAGTCAAAGCCTGGTTGTGCTGTTAATGAAGAGCCAACTGGAGATAATCTGATATGAAATGTCTCCCCCTTTGCTTGTTAGACAGCCTAGTGAAAAACCTTATCACATCAGTTTTGTATGTTTAATGATATGCCGATGGACTTACTCTAAGTCCTAATGCTGTTGAAAAGCCAATATTCAATCAGCTGGAGCTCCAGGGTTTCCTAGCAACAGACTAATAGAGGGGCAGAGGCCATGAAAATCCAATGAGACCCTAACAAACCTAGAGAATAGGCCAAATCACCCCAACATTCCTTCAGAGTTTAGTAAAGAACCAGACCAACATGCAAAGCAGGAATGTAAAGTAAATCTTATGAGGAATAATGCGTTATGTCTTCAACCATTTTAATTCTCCTTAATTCCTCTGATGTAAGCTATTTCGCTTGGTGTCGTGCTGTCATTTACACATTCAAATTATTACTTATTATTTTATTTACTGTTATTTTACCAGGCAAGTTTACTGAGAACATATTTTTATTTTCAGCAATGGCCTGGGGAGCTGTAGGGGGGAGGATAGGGCATGAATGAGCCAATTGAAAGCTGAGGATGATTAGGTTGCCATGATGGTATGACAGCCAGATTAGACATTTGTCCAGGACACCGGGATTAACACCCCTTCTTACAATAATCATCCTGCACATGGCACATGTCTCCTTCACTGCCCTGGGGTATTGAGAATGATCTTTAGACCAGAGGGAGGAGTGCCCCCTACTGGCCCATTTGCTCTGCGTCCAGGGACTGACCAGGCCCAAACCAGCTTAGCTTCAGAACCAGCAGTGGGTTACATGACACTATGCTCCTGACACATATTTATTTGATGGAAAAATCCAGCTATTCTTTATTTTCTAAAATAGTTATTTTTTTCTTCAGGTGTCACACTTCACAAAGGCCTTGCTGGGAACCAGTGAAGCTCTGACTCAATGACATTCCTGTAAACAATACTCCTCTGAGAGGCTCTCATTAACTGCATGCATGCTTGGTGAAGAACTGCTGATTTACCTGATGCTCTCCCAGAGCATCAAACTGTAGTTTCTAACAGAGAGAGAGGCAGAGAGAAAAATGAAGGGGAAAGCAGAGAGTGCCGTTTTGCCTTTCTTTCCATTTTTGCATACAATACAGTATATTGAATGTTTACAATTCTAACAGTTTCCTCTGAGAACATAGCAGATATACATTAAGACGGCTCAGCAGATATAAGTGTTTTTAAAAATGGCATCTCTCGATGTGATGGAAGTGCACAGATCACACCTTTGAAAAGGTCACTAACACGATTCCCTTGAAATTCTAAGCGTTTGATTGTGAGCAGTGTGAATCGTTGGATAGGCTCACCAGTTTTCCTGTTGTGTCCAGGTTTGTTCGTGTTATGAAAATTTTAAGTGACAACCCAACTCAAGTGAGATAAGTGTTTACAGCCTCCCTGAACCCGACACCCTGAAATGGATTGTTCCTGGGCTCCATGGAAACCAGGCATCAGACTGGCGTATTCTATTCTCTCAGAGCTGAAGCAGTGTAAAGCGCCTGTGTCTTCTCTTCCCTGCTCTCGTTCTTTTTTTCCCAGTCAGGTCAGTTGACATCCATGAAAGTCTTTGAATAACTGCACTCATTTACTTGTTTTGCATACAACCTAAAGAGGCCCCAGTGTTGTCTTTGATTTACAAATAGCGCCAAACCGAGTGGGCCACATAAAGCAAAGAATCCATCTATCAAATGTTGTAAAGCCATAATTACTTCCGCAGTTCAAAAGACTTTATACAGTGTAAAAATCCAAAAAGGAGTGTTGGATGTCTGCATTTGAAGTTGTAGAAGAGTAGTTTAAATTGTATTATTACACTCCCTCCTTGTTCTATCACATTGGAAATACACATTTTGTCAAACCTTTGAAGTCTTTGAGAAGGATTTGACTGTGTAAGATGTGCCCTCTAGCGGCATCCCAATGCACTCACACCGCGTAAAGAACCAGTATCTTGCGTCACTTAGATGCGACGGAATCTTCCAGAACCAGCTGTCCTTGAATCGTCAAGGCAAATATGTAAAGGAACTAGAAATTACCTCCTAAAAAAGGGTCATTCTGCATTGAGAAAGCTATTCAACCCGTAAAAGTGATACAAAAATTAATGGTGAGTTGCTACATTTAGAACCTTCTAATAAAGGCATGACTTTAAAGCAAGGGATTCTAGCTACAGTTACAGTAGATCAGGGTCCCAATCACTTCCGCAACAGCATATGGATAGGGTTTATTGACTGTAGAAAAAACTATCTTTGAAGATTTACCTTTGTCATTGCAAAATACAAAATGTAGGTTATTGAAAACTGTAGGATAAAAGAGATAAGTGGCTATGCATGTGCCTTGGATATTGCAACACTGTTTATTTAAATCACTGTTATTCTACGATGCACATGCACTTTTGGGCAAGGGTGAAAGTAATGGACAAGTATAGGTCCTAGCTGTTCCTATCTGTTTTTCCATTAGAAACAAACGTTTTGAATTGTTCACCTTTTGTCAGCCAAAACGAACAGTTGTGGTTTTTCAAAACACTTTCTGGCCTATGTTGCTTCTTCTAGCCACATAATTTTTGATTAAAAGATATTACGTCTGTATGTTTAATTGTTTATTCCCCCAAACACATTCTCCTTAACTAAACGTTGCAGTTGAGAGACATTTATTCAATTGAATCTATCAAAATTAAACAGGGAGGGATGTACATATGTTTAGTAGAAATAGTTTTGACTATAAAGTTATATCTGTTGAAGAAATGTTTCAGCATTTTACCACACTACTGAACGAAATAGCAAGACAGTCTATCCCATAATTAAATAATCTCAGAAGACATTATGTGACTAAAAATACTCTATTTAGCTTTTGAAGAAATAACTGAATTTGAGGGGTACACGTCCCCGAGTTCAGACCGGCAGGGTCAGCTCGCATATTGTGCGTTGTCTTAACCATTTTCTTCCTCCTGTTCCTTTAGTAAATCAGACTTTCCGAGCCAAGTGATGTCAGCCCCTTCTGCAAACCAGAGGAAAGCATGCTGGGGTGCGAGGGACAACCTGTGGAAGTGCCTTGATGAAAACGGGGATGACGCCGTCTCCTGTGAGACGTTCCAGAAAGAGTTTGAGGCATCTTGTCCTGCTCAGTGGGTAAGCCTCCCAGGCCTGACAGACCACATCCCACCCAAGACATTCTGTTAACCAGCCATGGAGACACTGTAAAATACTTATTATATAGTCAACAGTTGTTGACAGACCACATCCCACCCAAGACATTATGTTAAATAGCCAAGGAGAAACTGTAAAATACTTATTATATAGTCAACAGTTGTTGACAGACTACAACCCAAGACATTATGTTAAATAGCCAAGGAGACACTGTAAAATACTTATTATATTGTCAACAGTTGCTCTGTTTCATTTATGGGTTTGTGTGGTAGTCCACCTAGTTCTCACTCTGGATAATACAGTCTGCAAAATGTCAGTGTAAACTACTCAAATGTAGCTGGCTACAGCTCAGGATGCTCACCTACTGTTCTTACATTCATTTCCTACCCCGGGGTTCCTAACAGGTGAAATATTTTAGCAAGAGGCGAGATTTCCTGAAGTACAAGGAGAAGTTGGAGACGAGGGGCTTCGAGCCCACTGATGGGGCTAAACAGTCCCAGACCTAGCCACTAGCCACCGCTTAGAAGACAAAGACATCTGAGGCCTCCTGGTTGAGGCTGGGATGCAGATCTCTGCAGCTGGACACCACGGCGCTGCCTTAGAGAGGATTGGTCCTGAAGGTCAGCGACCAACTTTTAATGAAACTAAAACAGTGCTCTACTGTACAAGTTGAGAAACAATGAGGGGTTGGGTAGCAACACTGTCCTTTAAACACGCCTCTCGATGCAAAACACACTCTGGCACCAAACGGATGAAACGCTCCTCATCACCTGTTCTGGAGGTTACATAGGTTATTTGGGGCGAGCGAACCATGTTTATCCAACTGTCCTTCAAAGTACACAACATTCAAGCAGACACAATGCACTCTTAGAGGGAATTGTGTTATCACGTTGTCCTCTGGGAACTGTCTATACTTTAATCACTGGCATGGTTCTTGAGGATTCTCATCAATGCAACATTAAGTGGAGGTTTGTGGTGGGATGACTTTAATAAAAAAAATCAAACACAAAAGCTTTCTGACTGACGGGTTACTAAGAAATTATTCATGGATAAGTCTTGTTTTCAGGCAGAAATTTTTCTTTATTTATGAATGGAGTGGTCTATAATGTGAGTGTGATTTGTTGCGGTCTAAATAAAGATGAGTCAATGGTTGAATGTTATTTAATAATTTGTGTTATTTCTTTGTGAATCTAGCCCTTTTTAATAAATGTGTAACAACTAGCCTACACAATAGTTATTCACTAATGAATGTTAAAGTTCCTTGGATTGGTCTGACAATATAAGGCACATGTTTACATAACACACTGGCATATATTTACATAGGTCCTATGTCCATTTACTAAAGCAACATCAGAAAAGGAAAACTTGTGCAACAATGAATAAATTAAAAAAGATGTAGGATTTTGATTGCTTAATGTACCTACACTCAACATATAGGCCTACATTTTCTCAATGTGAGTAAAGCACAAAAATAAGAAATTAAACAAATTTGTGTAAAAATATAAAACATTTCAAATACTGTCCTATGTTGTAAAATAGAGCACAAATGCACAGCTATGTAGGCATAGAAACCTACCTTGTGATTTGGCTTTTGATTGAAAAACCCTACGCTCCACTTTTTTATCTGTGGTCTGTATTGCCCTGTATTTACTCTATAATGTATATGTTGACTCAATATTTTGTGTGGTTTGTCTCTTGTGTATACTGTCCTTATGTTGTCTACCACTAGATTCACCTTTAAATCAAGTTCAATGTGGAGGATATGTGAGTGTACTTTGCTAATAAATACCATTCTGATTCTTTATCTATATTGATAATATAGTTCAGTTTCAGGACACTGACATGTTAGGCACCCCTGCTCAACACAAGAAACCACGTACACAGTGTTGACATGCTTAATAGTCTATGAATAAAACTGTTTGTTGGCTTATTGTAGTAAACTAAATAAGAATATTGAGTATGTAATGTTGTCTGGTAGTCCCAATGTGAATCCCTCTGTAAATTAATCTGTTGTTTTGTCTGCTGAGTGAGATGGAGACATTTGAAAACACAGTCTATAAAGCAACATTTTACAGTAACACTGAGTAAATGGCAATAGGCTCTATTGACTCGAGTCAAAATCCATTCCTCTTTGAATACTCCATATCTCCTCCCTTATGGTTGCATTGCCTCTTTCACAGTTTTTTCCCAACCTGCTGGATTCTCTGATGTATCCAGCCAGGTTGAAGGAATATGCCTTGCTTCTTTTTCATTTTGGCATTACAGTAGGAGAGATGAGGAAATGTGTCTGTTTTAAGACAACATCTGCCCTCTCTCTGGGATGGTCCCCACACTCTGGCGCCCCCGTGTGGTTATAAGTTGCCGGTGACATTCCTGGCGATTGCCCAGTCAGGGAACTCCGTCAGGTTGAAAAGGGGCACACCCCAAGTCATGATGGCCAGCATCACCACCATAACACCAATCAGATTCACCCCAAATCCCGCTTTTACCTGAGATGATCGAAAACAACAGGTAAGCGACATGTACTTTTTCACTTAGGAATCATTAAAGACTTATAAACTGTATAAACCTTATGGAAATAGTGACAGCTGCTCATTGTGTGTCATGTGCTACTCACAGTATTACTCCAGAAGTAAATCTGTGTATAATCACATAATCTCGTATAATAAATGTTGTTACATAAACCAGTCTTAATTGCGCGTTATTGCAACAATGGCCTTTGATTCTGCAGCTGTTTGACACTTGGCTCTGCGTTTTATGTTGTGTCCCGCCGGGGGGGGTTTGTGTCTCACCATGTCGCTGATTTGCACATGTCCGTAACTGAACACTATCGCATTAGGGGGGTTCCCCACAGGCAGCATGACCCCGAAGGAGACGCACATGGTGGAAGGGATCAGTGTGTAGAGAGGGTTGATCTGCAGGGTCTCTGACTGAAATGGAGAGAAGAACATAGTGGCCTGGGTTCACGGTACAGAACCAGGCACATAACGAACAGAGGAGGCAGGCAGACATTTGACGTTGAGAGTTACAGTAAGATGTCTAGGCTTTTTGAAGTTGCTGCCAACATAGAGAAAAATGTTCTTTTTTTGCTCTAGTCAGAGAGGATAAGTGAAAACACAAAAATGAAAAGCATAAACTGGTCAAATCAATATTGGTTTCATGCCTTTTTGTTATACATTTTCTGGGTAATTTTATAAATACTTTTTTGGTGTAATTTTTTATTTGTATTGACAGAACAGTAAGAAGCAGAGTCTAGGGAGAGAGGAATGTAGGGGGAGACTCAGAGGAAGGGTACAGAGAGTTGGCCGAGCCAAGGACCGAACCCCCATCACCTGGAGTTTGGAGCTTAGACCGCTACGACAAACTCTGGCAGCTTCAATGCCTTTTCAACAGAAAACACAAAGTCTAATTTATGATGTTGCATAATCATGAAAAGTTGTTTTGCAAAATCAACTATGGGGATTGCTGTCTTTTTATTTCATCCACATTTGTTTAACATTAGATTTTACTCTGAATTCCGTAAAATGTAAACCAACAGGTCCAAATGACGTCAGTGACCAGTGTTTGGTCGTTTCTGGAGCAGTGGGCAAACAGAGAACATGTTTAGTACAGAGAGCACCAAGAGAGGAATGTTCAAGACCGTTGTTGTTCTTACCAGAGCAGACAAGATGGGCAGAAACACGGTGAGAGTGGCAGGGTTGCTGGCGAACTCTGTAACCGCTGAGACGAGAAGGCAGGCCAGCAGAGCTACCATCCAGGGGGGAAGACCGCTCATCGGCTCCAGCTGTCTGCCGATCCACACACTCAGCCCTGACACCTGAACACACACACCGATGCCTCAAACTCATCCCACAATCTGATACACACACCGCTGAGTGGCTTTAGATGTGCCAGAATCTCTGTTGAATTATGTTTTGTTCATTATGATTTACCTTCTTGTATACAGGAAGAATGTATACCTTGAAAGGTTCTTGAAAGTGTGTGAGTGAGTAGTTAGTGAATTGTGTTGCATATACAGACGAGAAACTGCAGGTAAAAAGGTTGCTTTTCAGGAAGTCTATCGTGTCAGGTGTTAAGCGGTTATCAGATCAGAACAGACAACATGCAATTTTTAACTGTGCTATTGATTCAAAGGTTTTCCTCTTATATCAGTCCCAGACAATCAATCAATTAGTCAATGTCAGTTAACAGTATAAATTGCTTAGGAAGTTACTCTAGCCAGCTATATGTCAGCCTTCTAATAATCAAGGCTAAACTGTGGACAGGGCATTCAATTCAACAGGCCTCTCTTGATTCAATTCTTCATCCTCACTCAGATATCACATAAACATGGCCTACGTCATGGCAGAATTTGGCTGAACTGCATAAAATTGTTTTTAAATCTGTTCCTTAATTAAAATGTGCAAGATCAAGAACCGAACTTTGTGTCTTACCTTGCAGCCAGCAGCCAAGGCGTAGCCACCTCCCACCAGGATGACGATCTCCCAGGGCATAAGTTTCTGGAAGTCGTTCCAGGTGATCATAGGGGCCAGGGGGTCTGAGCCCTCCCTCTCGGGGGAACTGGGGGCCCGTGAGAAAGGGCGACGGGCCGGGATGAGGAAGAGTAGGAAGCCCAGCAGCACGGAGATGGTGGCGTCGGTTCTGTAGCCTTTCCTGTTGAAGAATACAAAATTTAACAACACTGTTGGAATGAAATAACTCAATAATCCATCTCAATTACTTGAAAGTGGCATCCATGTGATTAATCCACTTCTTAATCATCACCGGAATATGAAAACGTTGCTTCATACTTCTCAAACAGGGACGTCCACCCCGGAACAAAGCCTGGTTCTCTAGTGAACCACAGCAAGGTCATCAGGATGAAGAACACCCCTGTTACCACCTCCGGATAACTACAGCACAGTAGAAATATCACATGTCAGTTAATAAGCTTTTCATTTTGTCTTAGGCCATCAGTTAGTACTCTTATAAAAGTAACACCTGTAAAAATCACCTGATTGGCCCCAGTTTTGTGTATTCCTCATGAATCCTCCTCTCAGACAGTATCTCCCGCCTGGTCTTGCGTTTTTTACTCAACGAGCATGTCTCTCTAAAGCTGGACACCCAATATAAAGTGTATGTTGTGAATTCAGTGTTTTTGTGACGAACAAGCTGTCAAACTCTGAATGACATTAATGCGAAAAACGATTTTGCTCCTTACTTGCAGCCGAGGAAGAGGAAATGGAGCCAGACCCAGGTGAGCGTGAGCATGAGGATAGCGATGGGGAAACTGAAGATGAACCAGGTCCCAAAGTTTATCACCTTGGCGTCCGGGTAGCGACTGCAAAGCGGAGAGTGAACAGTTAGACGGAATAAACGAGAGAAATGTTAAACCTTGTGTGCCAAAGGAAAGGTACTGTCGTTAACACGGGGTCTCGTCAACGGGCACAGAATTGAACCTTGTGGGATCACGGTTTCTGGTGCCAGACTACAATTTGCAGGTTGATCTCGCATGAACAAACATGAATGGTATATCGTAATGAGTGTGTCATTATTTGATGACTTACATTAGTTTCGGTGGGATAAGGGTTGGGAGCAAAATTTTTTTTGGAGAAATTGGTGCTTAAAGTTGGGATGTATACTTTTTTTATCCATTTAGTCAATACTATCTTTATTCATACATCACCCTCTGAACCCAGTCGAGGAAAATGTTCTGAAGGTTTAAGTCTTCCCTCAGAATAGTCCAATAGCTCACACCCCGAATGGGGCACCTACAGCTTCAGAACAAACTAAATTAAGAATTAAGAATAAACCCTTTTTGTTTGATCAGAAGCAAGGCATGACTTGTCACTGATCACAATACCTATACTGGATTTGATACAAAACATTTTGTCTATTTCCTTTCATACAAATGCGTGTATTCCTGAGGCAGTTGCACAGTTCAGTATGTCACACATTAAATCACTTTTAAAAATAAATAGAAAATATATTGTTGAAAATATACAAGTTCCACAATGAATAACGTCACATCATGCACTAGTGTCCTATATACAGTAGGCCATCTACTCTAGCAGTCAACACTAATGTCCTGTGTTTGCTGAAATACTTTGCTGACTCGCTGCTTCTTCTTTATATCTTGACTCAGTTTTGTCTGTTTCTGCCTGGTCATAGGCTGATAACATGGAGATTCTGACATTTCCTACAGATAACATTGTTGACCTCAATCAATCAGTCAATACTTTTTCATCCACTGTCCGCAATAGGAAGGCTCTAACATTTTAAAGTAAATCCTCCTGACTCTATTTTTAGCTACAAAAGTATTTCAGTCTGAGATTACCAGGGCGGTCGTTGGCCTTAATATCAAAATTAGCAGTTAAGAGACTGATTCCTCTAAATAATCAATAAAACCCTGCTTCTAACACGTGTTCTCGTATTGAGTGAACCCACTGGTTCATGGGGCCAATCAGTACGGCTCGATCATGTTTGCTTTCTAGAAATGTTGGAGGTATGCATATTCAGACTTTTGACAATGTGTTTGCCAAAGGGTCTATGGAACCTTTGATAAACTTTCCTCCCCGTCATACCATATAGACTGGAGCATGTGCATGTTGTGTGTTCAAGGGGCTCTGGTCAGGTGGTGTTTTCAACAGGTTATCATGTATCTCTCCCTAAGTCGCAGTTGCAGAAGAAATGCCTACAGGGTGTACAGGGCTACGTTTAAAATTCTTGTGGAACTCATTAACCTGTGTATTCAGACGTCAACTCACGGTTTCCCAGTGACAGATGAAGCCTAATCCTGGACAAAAAAAAATCAGTTGGGAATCTCCACTACTCTGAGTCTGAGTGACCTTTGCCCAAGGCATTTTTTGATATAAAGAGGCCATTTTGCCCTGGATTAGTGCAGCTGGTTTAAGGTACCCGGGAAATCCGCTTTGTGGGAATGTAGAGGAGCTTACATCAATCCTAGGTCTCTCGGAGATTGTTTCCTCTAAACTAAGTTCCCTTCAGTCATTGAGGTAAACCTCACATAATACAGTACAGTGTTATTCACTTAATCAGACATTTTTATCTAGCCTTAATGTCTCATTGAGTCACCACTGGCTAGGTGCCACCCCAATCCAACGTTCCATCTCCCTGGTCTACTAGATGTCACCGCCACAAGTCCCTGACCAATCCCAGAATGCCTACCCTTCATCATTACGCACACCTGGCCTATCTCATTAGCAACTTCTCAAAAACACTCTGTCCTTCCAACCTCCTTGTCAGTTATTGTTTGTATGTCCGTGTACACTGAATGTGAGAGTTCACTGAATACTTAAGTATCTACTGCGTACTATTACCCTCTACTGAGATCACAGGAATGTGCTACTGCGCTCTTTTTCTTTCTCTTTTACAAGTTGAGTCTTTTGACTGTTTTTTGGTTTTGTTTCTGTTCCTGTTTATTGGCATCTCCGTTAATACCAATTACCTGCTGATCCTGCATTATTCTCCTAACTTTCAGTCATACAACATGACAGTGAGTAATTTGTTTGATAATAGGTCAGATATATTGGGATAATAGTACACCGGTAGTTGGGTAATAGTTGGTATTATTATTATTTTTTCATTATTTTTATTGTGTATTTTAAAGTATTCCTGAGACACTGTATTTGCTGGTTATTGGAATATCCTTCCACTATTTGTACTGGTTCTCTATATTCAAGACTGGGTATTTAAGCTGTCAAACAACACTTAAAGCAATGTTGCTGTAGCTTACTTGTTGAACTGTTCGGCGAAGATGAGGTTGGTGGACGTGCCGGTGATGGTGATGAGGCCTCCGATCGTGGCCGCGTACGTGATGCTGAGCGACAGACATTTACAGATCATGTGATCTCTCTTGGTGGGGTACCGGGCATCCTTGCTTTCCTTCTCCTTCTTCGTGTCTTGGACGCTGACCGCTGTCTTGAACACAGAGGAGAAAGCATAGTGAGCGAGGAAGTGTGCGCTTGTGTGATTGTGTCCGTGTGTGTGTGTTTCACCTACCGATGGAAGGTGTCCATTGGTCTGCTTAAGGGACATCTGACCCAGGCTGACCTTACTGGTCTTCCTCCCAGTACCGTTAGACTCCACCATCTGCAACTGAAAGAACCAATAGAAAAAAAATAGATTTTAACTGTGACCCAGGGTGGTCCAGAACTTTAAGCTGCTGCCATGGTGCACAATATACTGCAGCACCTTTTGTTCCAACTTGGCCGCTGCTCATTTAGAAACAAACCTGCTCTATCAATCAACACTATAGAGTTGCAATCAACATTATTCAACCCCCATTGCAAATCGGGTTTATTGTCAAATGTACAGACTGTCAGCTGTTTGCAATGAACAAATCAAACAAAAGCTATTGAAATAGCCCAACACAACAAATGCTCCAAGTGGTTTCCCCAAATCCAACTGAAAATGCAACTGATAATGAGTTCTCCAGTCTCAAAATTATTCAACCCCTTGAACAGAATCCCTAACAACAGCACAAATATGTAAAACAGGTGCTGTCTCAAGCACACCTGATGCAACAAATCAAGGGCTTCATTAGTTGCACCAGATGTGCTTGGCCTGGAACACATGAAATACTTAAATTGTCTGGAGGTTTGTTGAGTGTCATGTTTGACTGCATGTTGGAAACATGGCAATAACAAAAGAATGGTACAAAAAGTTAAGAGAAGAGATCATCGCCCTTCGCAAAACAAGGAACAGGATACAAAAAGTTAGCAAATGCACTTTGGAAGCATAGTTTACATGTTCAAAGTTGTGAGGGTTCCCGGTCCAGGTCAGGTCGCCTCCACACCTGAGACTGAACAAACACTATTTCCCATTACACATGAACGCAACACACACCATAGAGAGCAATCACCTGAATACTAACACCTGCCACAGCACCACAGTATAAAACCATGTCACACACACAGCCTCAATGCGAGGTATTGTCTTTCTGTAAGCAAACTGAGCGTTCTAGAGCATCTGATTTACCTGTGTATTGACCATTGTTTGTTTTCCACTCTCGAGATTTGCCTAGTGTTCTGTACGGTTGCCTGATTCTGCCCTTGACTTGATTTGGCTGCCTGTGACCTGACTACGCTCCTTGGATCCTGATTTACGTACTTCTGCCTGTGCCTTCCTGGTTTTGACCTCTGCCTCCCGACCACGCCAAGCCCTGTACCTGTGTACCTCTGCCTGAGTTTCCTTGCTACTGACCCTGCTTTCTGACCTAGCCTAAGCCTTGTGTTATTGTACTTCTGCCATTGGATCCATCTGCATATTTGTCAAGAACAGTCTATTCCCATTAAAATATTTTATTCCTTCATACGGAGTCATATCGTTACAAAAGTTAAGGGAACAGTGGTTACACTACCTGGACGGGGCAGAAAAAGGAAGCTATTAATGGCTGCAACCAGATTTCTGAGACAGCAGGTTGTGAAAAAACATTAAGTGACTGCAAAAGAACTGCAGAAAGACTTGGTGGCAACAGGCACTGAGGTTTCAGTGAGCACAGTAAGGTGCGTAATGAATGCAAGTTTCCATGCCAGAACTCCAAGAAGTACATCACTACTGACCGAAAAGCACAAAGAAAGTTGGCTGCAATATGCTCAAAATCATATAAAGAAGCCATAAATATTTTGGGATTCTGTTATGTGGAGTGATGAAACAAAACTGGAACTTTTCGGCATGATGAAGCAATGTTATGTCTGGAGGATGTTTATTTTTTATTTTTAATTATTTAACCAGTTGAGCACATTGAGAACAGTTTCTCATTTGAAACTGCAACCTGGCCAAGATTGTGTAGGGGTTCAGAGAACATGAAGTTATACATGTAATTACAAGACAAAGAAGTACAGTAGTGCAACAGATGTATATAGAAATAAAACAAATAACAGGGTTTGAGGTAGAGAGGTACATTTGTTGAGACACAAAGTGGCTGTGCATAAATAACACTATATTGGTGGCATAATGACCAGGGCTGTGGGAGAGGGAGTGTGCAAAACATACAGAGACAGCTATGCTGGTTAGAGTGTAAAACATACAGAGACAGCTATGCTGGTTAGTGTACAAAACATACAGAGACAGCTATGCTGGTTAGAGTGTAAAACATACAGAGACAGCTATGCTGGTTAGTGTGTAAAACATACAGAGACAGCTATGCTGGTTAGAGTGCAAAACATACAGAGACAGCTATGCTGGTTAGTGTGCAAAACATACAGAGACTGCTATGCTGGTTAGTGTGCAAAACATACACAGACTGCTATGCTGGTTAGAGTGCAAAACATACAGAGACTGCTATGCTGGTTAGTGTGCAAAACATACAGAGACTGCTATGCTGGTTAGAGTGCAAAACATACAGAGACTCTATGCTGGTTAGAGTGCAAAACATACAGAGACAGCTATGCTGGTTAGTGTGCAAAACATACAGAGACTGCTATGCTGGTTAGAGTGCCAAACATACAGAGACAGCTATGCTGGTTAGTGTGCAATGTGTTAGCGGCATAAAAAGAGTGGGTGGGGTTAACATGTACAATGATCTGACAGTAGATTTGATAGTACTTTGAAATCCTAGGAGAAAACGTCATGCTGTCTGTGAGGAAGCTGAACCTTGGGTGTCATTGGATCTTCCAACAGGACAACGATCTCAAGCATCCCTCAAATTCCCCTATAGCTTGGTTACAGAAGAAGTCCTGGAAGATTCTACAGTCACCATCACAGTCACCTGACTTGTACACCACAGAAAATATCTGGTGGTATTTGAAGAATGCGGTTGGACCGCGCAAACCTACGAATGTTACTGAACTGGAGGAATGTGTTACGTTTCCTCAGGAATGCTGCCAGAGGCTGGTGTCTGGCTATCCATCTCGTTTGCAGCATGTCAAAACAGAAAAGTACTAAAGATGCTTGACATGAAGGGGTTGCATCTTTTGAGACTGGAGAAGTCATTATCAGTTGCTTTTGCAGTTGAATTTGGGGAAACCACTAGAAGAATTCATTGTGTTGAGCTATATCAATAGCTTTTGTTTGATTTATTCATTGCAAACAGCTGAATGTCTGTACATTTTGACAAAAAACCTGATTTGAATAATTTTGATTGCAACCGTTTGTCAAAACAAAGCACAAAACAATGTTAAACCGCTTAAACATTTAAATTAAAATACTTAAAGACTTTTGAGTAAGAGACTACTGCAAATTGGTCTTCAATTAACCCCATTGAAAACCTCTGAAATGGGATCAAGAGGAAGATGGATGGTCGAAAGTCATCAATCAAAGCAGAGCTGCTCAAATATTTGCTCCAAGAGTGGCATAATATCACTCAACACCAATGTGAAAGACTGGTGGAGAGCATGACAAGACGCATGAAAGATACTTATTATTATTATTTAATTATTAGTATTCCACAAAATATTATTTTCTAAAAATCTTCTAAGTTAACACATCTGTATTGTGTTGTATAAAAATGAAAATATACTTATTCTCTTTGCATTATTTGAGGTTTGAGAACACTGCATCTGTTTTGTTATTTTGAACAGCTGTCATTCTATGAAAATAAATGCTCTGACTGACAATATTTTAATTTATAATTTAGTAAAAATATTATCAGCATACTGTATGGAATAAATTGTTATTTTTTCATGTTAACCAAAGGCATACCTATCAATAGTGAATCCAGAGAAATTTTACACCGTTCCTTAGGTTTTTCCAGGACTATATCTAAAAAAGTGTTGCAAATGTCTATCACTGTAGGAAATTACTGATTTATAATTAATGATTCACATAAACAAATATTTACATTTGTACTAGCCATTAATTCAGTTTACTAATAATGAAAACTGGTTGATCCATATTTTATCATGTTTTGAATATAATTGTTATGAAAGATATGTACATTTCTGGGTGTTCTATAACTATTGCCTGGTAGTGTACTTAAATCTTTTTAAAAAGCATAATAACAATACAATAAAAAAAGACTTACCTCCGTCACTGTGCACACCTCTGGCTTTATACAGCTAAGGACAAAACACATAATTATAAGCAAGAGTAATTACAACATCCAAGTGAGTTTCTTTCATCCTCTAAACTGTGTGACCGCATGGTGATTCATCAGTCTGAAAGCTACTTTGGTCTCACCTGTCTCTACGATACAGCAGTGCTAGTTGGTTCTGTTCCATATTCTCCTCCTTGTCTTTAAAGAAAAACAAAGCATTTATCATGCAGGATCCCAGTTAATCTGCAGATGTAATATGGCACACCACGATCAATCACTTTCCATATGTTAGAAAGGTAAACAATTCAATTTACCTTGAGAAATAAGCAATATAATGTTGTGGTATATGGCAAAAATACCTAGACATATACTTGGGTATTACACAAAATAGAATTCATATGCCAATTTATTGCTATTATAAACTGGTTACCAACACTAAAAATAGTGAAAAATATTTTTTTTTCATTCAGTATTCAGTATTCAGTATACCATGGCTTTCATCAGCATTCAGGGTTGGAACCACAGCGTTTATAACATTCAATAAGTCAACACAGTTTTGGGGGCTGCCTTACTGTTGAGGCAGTCTTCCTCTGGGGCCTCGACCGTGTCTGAGTCTTCCTGGGCGTCGGCAACGCCAGTAGAGATGAGCTGCTGGAGGACGGCCTCAGCGATGGGCATCACCATAGCTGTAGTGGAGGTGTTACTGAGCCACATGGACAGGAAGACGGTACAGCACATGAAGCCCAGCACCAACCTAACGGTACACACAGGAGAGAGGAGGCCGAATGGGTGACTGAGTGGATGTGAGTCTGTCTCAAGGGTGTAAGTTAATGTTGCATATTCGGGGGTTGTAGTATTTTGACTCTTTTTAGGGTGGGGGGTGACAAATTTACTTGTCTGTAATATCGGACCCATCCCACCTAAATCTACACCTCTGGTGTCTGCATGCATGTTATTTTGCAAAATGTATTTGGCCAAACATGCAAGAAATCTCCATATGGAACCAAAGTTATTCTACTGGAACTTATAAGGCTTCTTCAAATGTTCCTTCCCCCATCTGGAAGTGGCTGCATACTTACATGCCAGGCTTGGCTCCAGCTATCATCACCATGCGCAGAGCGATGCGTTTGTGGAGGTTCCATTTCTCTATGGAGGCAGCCAGGCAGATGACTCCCATTAACAGCAGAGTGGTGTCCTTACAGTATTCTGCAGCCACCTGCACCGAAGAATGAGACTTATAGCACTTTGTAATCCACACTCAAACCGATGACACTTCAAATCCATTATTGTATTGTAACATTAATAGGAATCTATGTAAGAAAAAATAAAAATGTGTTGCTTGCTTCAATCCCCAGGCGTTAATATTTGACCTTTTACTAAGAATGTACCAGCTTTGTACACAGTATCACAGTGAGTCTAGCTTCCTTGTCTTTAGCATATAAACCTGTTATAACAGTAACACAAGGCATCAGTTACCCTGTTGTCCCCCACTTTTGCTGTTCATGGGGAAATTCATTTAGAACCGTAAATTTCCAGAATACAACTTGCAAGTACATGTGTTAATGGACTTTGGTTTTTTACATGCATCAACATAATAATGAATTTAGATCTTCTTGGGTTATAGAGTTCTTTAGAACACTGTTGCCTGGAATGAGTAAGCACATTTTCAAAGAGATATCATGTATACAGGGTTACCTTTGAAATCACTCTGACATGCTACCAACAAACTACAACGAGAGGTCTTGCTTTAAACGAATTCCAAGGAAATCAATATGCAACTACATGTGTAACTAGAATGTGCTAATGTGCTAAATGTGCTAATGAGTGTAATTATGAAAATGTCGATTGTCAATAGTAAGACAAATTTGGGCAGAAACTGCCCAGAGAAAACAGCTGTGACATATGATGTGAATGAAAGACTGCATAAAGGAACGTATAAAAAGGAGACCATTCTCTCGTCTCCCCTCCTTTATAGGACAGTAAAATAATATACTCTGTTCCGAATACAATACTGTATGTGCACCTTTCTCCTATTCATCCCAAAGCTGAAAGGAGGAAAATTATCATGGGTAAAGTGGCTAATTACACACTCAGGGAGCCACTGCAACTGTGCCAGCAATCCTTCCTGATTCCAAGCAAAGTGGAATACGATGAGCAAAGTGGAATACGATGAGCAAAGTGGAATGCGATAAGCAACACATGAATAAGAAGACCCATCAACTTACACTCCTCGTGCGTCTGTTTATGTTTGATTTTGGGACTTCACACATGTACAGTAACAGAGAAAATGTGTAACTCTTACTGAGGAATATATCTTGTAAAAAAATGTATGAATATTCAGTACATGATTAATTGCACATTATACAGATCATTTGTACCAATGTTGATGGGTTTGTTGTCACGCTTGCCATGTTGGAGCTTTCATAAGTTGAGGTACAAAAAAGCGATATATACAGTACACAGACTTTATCAAAATGACTGATGCAAAAAATGCTTAAAAAATTGTTATCCTTTTTTGTTACAAAGCACTGCATAGTTTAGGGAATCATTATCTGATATACATTGTTTCTTTTAAATTTTTTATATCAAGAAATACAGATTTTACAGCAGATGTAAGCAGGTCAGCTAAAAAGATAAAGTAGATCAGTATGGCTCAAATTATACAAATAGCACCTTCAATCAAGCATCAAAAATATACATAAAATCTAATGAAAATACAGTATGTATGTAATATCAATAATTTGCCTTTGGCTAAGCCACACCCTAGAATGTAGATTGACCAATCACAGCGCAGCCAAGAACGAGCTCCCACAGAGGGCCGACACGTTTTCACAGCACTCCATTGACTTTAACACAGGCGTCTCATATTTTTGGTCTCGGCAGGCTATTATCGTCGTAGTTTTATCAAAAATATGGTTAAACGTTGTGGCTGGGGCATTTGTAACACAGATACGCGTTTCCAAAACATCACCTTGTCAGCTAACGTTAATGTTACCTAGCATACCGGTTGTTGATACGCTAGCACATGCTGCTAATAAATACAACGTTATACTTGCGTAGTCCGTTTGCTTTGTGATAACAATTATAGAAGTGAATAGAGACCTACTCAGCTTTGCATGAACAGTGTTGCTCCTTGATATTGTTAGTCCCAGCCTCTGTCTTGATTAGTAGGATATGCAGTGGTTCATTTTCTGACTGTGACCGGTATGCTTTGCCTCTATTTGGATGCGTTGTCGTTCCTTGCGTTTCACCTGTATGCCTTGAATATAGCCTTCAAACGCATATTGCAGCCTATTTTGCCTACTTCTATCGGACACTTTATTTGCTGCTTTATAAAAGTTTGATAAAATTTCAGCAGGAAGAGCTGTCACAGCATAAGCCATATTTGGTAAAACCAGAGCCCAGATGAAGTTGTCGGACGTAGCAACAGTAACTAAGGGGGGTGGGGCTTAGCCAAAGGTGAATTGTTTTACTAACCTCGCTGGATTTGAGAACCCCAAACAGCGGGTAAAGGAAGGCAGGTACGAGGGCAGCGGCTCCAAGGGGCACTGCTTCCGATACCCAGTAGACCGCTGTCACTATCAACACGTAGGCACAGCAGGCCTCCTACAGGGGACAGAGGTAAGACCCATGACACATTGATACAGGTATGACATTGGGAGGTATTACATCTATAAAATACACATTCTAAATAAGGACACACAAGAGTTTGATTTAAAAATGTTCTGAGGGAGCCTGACCTGGTCTAACGTACAAACAAGGAGTACCTGGAAAGCAACGTTATACGTTGCACCTGTCTGACTATAGACCCGTCCACACCGGGCAGCACTTTACCAATTGTCTGCGCCCCACGTTGGACTCCGGGGCTGTGTAGGAATGCTGCAACCAAATGTCAAGATATTCAAATCCCTACCAACTTGGATACTATGCAGAATGTGCTTGGATTTTGAAGGAGCTCATTCAGAAATGTTGTTTTATTACATTATTCAAAATGGGATTTGCTAAATTGTTATGTGCATTGCTGCATAAAGTGATGGTAGTTTTAATATGTATTAGAAAGAAAAACATTAATAAAGGTGGATGAATGACTTGATATTCCTAGCAAGATCTTGTTCAATTTATATGTTTATTTATTTTTATTGACAGGAGGAAGTAGAACCAAGGAGACAGGTAATGGGAGAAAGAAAGGAAGGGCACCGACAGTCAGCCGAGTAGGTGGACATGAGCAGACTAGAGTCAGGAGCTAAGGAGACCGTTAAGACCGCTACACCAACTCCAGCACATCTGAGGCATTCTTAATTCCTGAGGCTTCATTGGCTACCATCTCACTGTGCCTTTCTCAGTTACCATACGGTTTTACATTCCTCGGCCACCATATCTGTGCAAATGATCATTTATAGTTACAGACAGGTAAATGTACAGCGCTGCCAGCGACATTAGTAGAGACAAATGATACAATAAAATGAAGACAAAAACCTATTTGAATGGTGTGTGCTACCCCACCGCTAACTCACTCATGCACACACACAATGACAAATATACATGTGATATCAGGCAGTGTAAATTCCTGAGGAGAACAACTTGTCCACTCAAGCATAAGGATTTTGGACTCATTGCCACTACCTGTGGTGTTGATTGTCTACTTAAACAGTGAGGGGTTTGGAACACACTCACCCACACACTGATTCCTGGCAATCACATAATAGGCCCTAACAGGCAGAATAACATGCAGTTGGATCAAAGTTTAATCACACCTGCAACTGAAACAGTACTAAGAATTTGACAACTATGGATGAGGGGTGGATCAAGTGAAACTGGGATCTGTAAAACGCACAAGATTTGCAAATATTGTAAAAATAACACAAAATGTATAAGCTAGAGCTAAATATTAAAATGGCACAATGTAATTGGTCTCAACTTTTGGTCATGGTTAAGTAAAGGTTAGGATGGGTGTAAAATATAGAAAGCAATAATATAAAACAAAAAAAAGTGGGTGTGGAAATGATGCACATTTTAGAACGAAGACAATCCTGTTGTCAAATACTGAAGCTGACACTTCCCCCAAAAAAATTTGAAAAAAAATAATTTGACAACCAACTCTGGGCAATGACCAGACAACCCAAGGTGGAAACAAGTATATAATTCATTCCTGACTTGGTAGTCTCGTTTGCTATTTTATTGCTATTTTGCTTTAATACAATTCCCGTTGATCATCAGTCATCTACTCTTCTTATGTATGAACTAATAATATCCCGCCATCATTATTGACCAGAGTGTAGGTTTTGGATTAGATCATTCTGAGATTTGGAAATAAGGGTCTGGTCCGGTAGTCTCTCAGTAAAACCATCATTTATTTTGGGCTTTCAGATTAATTTCTAGTAAGTAAAAATGATTTTTATAGCACATTTAAACACAGTTTGCACTGACCAAAGTGCTGTACATAGCCCATTCGCCATGAAATCTATGCTATATAGATTAACTATCCCCCTCAAATTTGGCCTGCCCCTTCAAATATTTAAAACATGCTCAATCCGCCACCAAAAAAATCCAACTATATTGGGAACCAATTTTAAAAATAGTACTACAAGAATATGCACCATTTCTGAGGCTTTGCCTGAAAGTATTAATTAATACGCACAAGTGACATTTTATATAAACTCCAGACACTTTCTTCCATAGTAACCTTTGAGGGGTTTTCATCTCAGACATTTCAAAGGAAGTGTACTGTATATAGTATCCCTCCCTTGTGTGATGTAGAGGCACCATAAAATAAAGGTGCAGCCAATACTGACGAATTGGGGGAGCAAAATTATTCAGCTCCTTTACTTTCATTGCAGCAAACTCTCTCCAGAAGTTCAGTGAGGATCTCTGAATGATCCAATGTTGACCTAAAATGACTAATGATGATAAATAGAATCCACCTGTGTGTAATCAAGTCTCCGTATAAATGCATCTGCTCTGTGATAGTCTCAGAGGTCCGTTGAAAGCACAGAGAGCATCATGAAGAACAAGGAACACACCAGGCAGGTCCGAGATACTGTTGTGGAGAAGTTTAAAGCCGGATTTGGACACAGAAAGATTTCGCAATCTTTAAACATCCCAAGGAGCACTGTGCAAGCGATAATATTGAAATGGAAGGAGTATCAAACCACTGAAAATCTACCAAGACCCGGCCGTCCCTCTAAACTTTCAGCTCATACAAGGAGAAGACTGATCAGAGATGCAGCCAAGAGGCCCATGATCACTCTGGATGAACTGCAGAGCTCTACAGCTGAGTCGGGCGAGTCTGTCCATAGGACAACAATCAGTTGTATACTGCACAAATCTGGCCTTTATGGAAGAGTGGCAAGAAGAAAGCCATTTCTGAAAGATATCCATGAAAAGTGTTAATTAAAGTTTGCCACAAGCCACCTGGGAGACACACCAAACATGTGGAAGAAGGTGCTCTGGTCAGATGAAACCAAAATTGAACTTTTTGGCAACAATGCAAAATGTTATGTTTGGCGTAAAAGCAACACAGCTCATCACCCTGAACACACCATCCTCACTGTCAAACATGGTGGTGGCAGCATCATGGTTTGGGCCTGCTTCTCTTCAGCAGGGAAGATGGCTACAATTGCTGGGAAGAAGGATGGAGCCAAATACAGGACCATTCTGGAAGAAAACCTGATGGAGTCTGCAAAAGACCTGAGACTGGGATGAAGATTTGTCTTCCAACAAGACATATGATCCAAAACATAAAGCAAAATGTACAATGGAACGGTTCACAAATAAACATATCCAGGTGTTAGAATGGCCAAATCAAAGTCCAGACCTGAATCCAATCGAGAATCTGTGGAAAGAACTGAAAACTGCTGTTCACAAACACTCTCCATCCAACCTCACTGAGCTCGAGCTGTTTTGCAAGGAGGAATGGTCAAAAATGTCAGTCTCTCGATGTGCAAAACTGATAGAGACATACCCCAAGTGACTTGCAGCTGTAAACGCAGCAAAACGTGGCGCTACAATGCATTAACTTAAGGGAGCTGAATAATTTTGCACACCCAATTTTTCAGTTCTTTATTTGTTAAAAAAGTTTGAAATATCCAATAAATTTCATTCCACTTCATGATTGTGTCCCACTTGTTGTTGATTCTTCACAAAAAATTACAGTTTCATATCTTTATGTTTGAAGCCTGAAATGTGGCAAAAGGTCGAAAAGTTCAAGGGGGCCAAATACTTTCGCAAGGCACTGTAAATCCAATTATTATTATTATGATTATTATTATTATTAAGCTGCAGAGGCTCTGGATAATGTGTTAAACTAGAGAATTGACTCAGCAGTTTCTCCCTGACTCTCAAGGTACTATTGAAATGTAAATTCGGAGAATGAGTATCTGGGGGAAAGTTCACCTCTCTTTTCATACCACTCAACATCACCCGCTTTGTTAGTGATGTGATCAGTGATCATACCGAAACCGGTTGTTTTTTGAACACTATCTTTTTCCTGCCTTAAAGCTCATGATCAAAGCCTGTCTCTTCATGACACCTACTGTAATTGATTATTTTAGTGTTTTATAAAGATAATCCTTCATGTTAGTGTTGACAATAGGATTTCCAGGATTGCAGTTATCAGTTGTCTCTCATCATGTGAATGAATTCATCCTAATTAAGGGAAAAAGTAATGATTAAATGTAAATAATCTGTTCATGTTTTTTTAAGTTGTATATGAAGAAAATTGAGTAATCTGGTCCAACATTTGTTGAAATGTTAAGTGAATTTGAAGATGCACATATCCAGAGTGAAAGCATACAGTTGAATCCTTAAACCTGCACTATGTAACTTTTTTGACTACTACAACAAATACAAAAATTGTGTTTTAGGAGTAGTAAGCGTTCGCAACTAGCATATTGGATCCAGGGATGGAAAACATCTATGTAAATAATACAAAATATAGACCATAGTAGAATAGCAAAATTGACTTTTTCTAGCTAGCATGAATGCATATTATGGATAAAATAATGATGTGTATTTTTAGAAATTGTTTATATTGTCCCTGTAAGGCAAGGCAAGCCAAGTTTATTTATGTAGCACATTTCATACACAATGTATTATTTATGTTTTCAATAAAAACATATATAAACATATTTAAAAACTTTAAAAAGTAAAATTTGAGCCAACAGACAAATGAATGGGAAGTTACATAGTGCAGCTTTAAATACTTTAAATAAATAATTAACATCAGGTCAAAGTGCACATTTTCAGATATAATTTGAGAGTATTTACATTAAAATTAGGTGAACGGCATAGGAATTACAGAACATTTATACACTATTTTGTCAAAGGTATGTGGATCCTCCTAATGGTGGAGGAGGGATAAGGTTCTGGGGCTGTTTTTCAGGGTTTAGGCTAGGTCATTTAGTTCAAGTGAATGGTCGGCTTAATGCTATGGGATACAAAGACATTTTATACAACTGGGTACTTCCAACTTTGTGGCAACAGTTTGGGGAAGGCCCTTTCCTGTTTTACCATGGGTGTGCACACAGCGGGTAGATGAAGACATAGTTTGATGAGTTTGTTGTAGAGGAAATTGTGTGTCCTGCACCTAGCCCTGATTTCAACAACATTTAACACCTTTGGGATGAATTGAAACAGCGATCGCAAGCCAGGTCACATCCAACATCAGTGCCTGACCTCAAATAACCTTTTGGCTGAATGGGCATAAATTCCCACAGACGCATGCAAAAATCTTTTGCAAAGCCTTCCCAGAAGAGTGGCGGCTCTCTTAGGCACAAGGGGGTAGGGGCAACTTCATATTAATGCCCATGGTTTTGGAATGGGATGTCAGAAAAGCATAAGGGTGTGATGGTCAGATGTCCACATACTGCCAGTGAGGTAAGCAATTAATAGGATTAAAAATCAAATAGCCAAAACAATTAGGTGTGGCCAAATCAACTATTGAGTGCATTCTTAAAAATGAAGTGAACTCAGGAACATCAAAAGTCATCAAAACATTTGTGGTGGATGACAGAAGAATTATTACATGGTAGATGTATCTGTCCAAGTAAAAAGAGAGATCAGGAGACTTCACCAGAGTAAATACAGGGGGTTACCACAAGCTTTAAACCATTGGTAAGCCAGGAAGACCAAATTATTTGTACAGAATTATGGGAGGAGAGGAGTATGGAGAAGGAACTGCTTATTCTCCAAAGCAAACCACCTCATCTGTGAAGCATGGTGGAGGTAGTGTTATGACATGTAACTGGTTCCCTTGTATTAATTGATTATGTGACTGCTGACAAAACAGCAGGATGAATTATGTTGTTTACGGCTATATTATCTGCTCAGATCAAGCCAAATGCTGCAAAACTCTGGTTGGCTCTTCACAGTGCAGATAGACAATTATCATAAGCATACTGCGAGAGCAACCAAATACTTTTTAAGTCAAAGGAGTAGAATATTCTGCAATGACCACTTCCATTATCTGAACTGGATACAATTCAGGATTCCACACGCTGAAGGCATCTTCCGGGGCTATAGTACATAAAAATGGCTGTAATTCCTAACCGATTCATACAATGACTTTTAAAAAGCCCACAAAAGAAAGATGACTAGCTGAGCTACATGGCCCTGAATTGCCAAAAATATCTCGACAGATATTCGCGATTCGAATCGGGGGCTTTCGGTCATTGTAACACAGTCGCGAAATGTACAAGTGTTTCCAATTAAAATAACATACGTTGAGTTGATCATAAGCGGCTCTGCAGCTGCAGTTGGCCACGTGCTCTAATGTTCAAATCCTCGCTGAAATTGAAAAATTCTGTACTGTATCCTAATTGGTTAGCGGGCATTCCACAGCCGCAGGTGGTGGTTAGCAAAAAGAACGACCAGATCCTTCATAATTGAGCTGAGTTGTATAACTGTACTGGCATAGGCTTGCTCTCCCACCTGTATTGCCAACCGGTTAACAACAATGCACTCTACTGTTAAGAGTAAGCGCACAGACTGTGAACATTACGCACAGACGCCGTGCGCGACAAACCCTGGGTAAAATAAAGTAAGTATCATCATGATTATAATTACATACTCTAATTTCGAACCATGTACTCAGTGTATATTTGTTGTGGTTAAATCAGAGCGCAATTTAAATTGACTTATACATACTCGAATGAACAACCATGCGCACCAGTCACGCTGATGACATGGTTTGTAGGTACTCACGCTGGTTGGGTGAATGAGCGGTAGCGGTAGAAGCGAAAGTGGGATTAGTACCACCAGTATCAATTTGCGCGCTCTCCATAGTTTCTTAATCATGTCCATCCTTGTTGCGGCCTCCAGCCTCATCGAGGACAGCTCGGCTGGTTTCGGTGTCGGCGCAAAATCCTGGTGATCACGTATTCCTGCGTCTTATTACTTTTTAATAAAAGTATTAAAAGTCTTTCTTTTTCTCCTGGAGAAAAATAATAATAAAAAATGTTAAAAATGCGGTGTGTAGGTCCTTACGTGTTCTGTATACTTGGTTCTATGCACTACAACTGCACAATCCACAGTCTAAAACTGCTGCTCGATGTCCCATCTCCTTTTTAACGTGATTGCGGGACCCCCCTTAAAGTTCCACTGAGATAAGTATGCATACAACAGCTGCGTTTTCTTGACTTCTTTATAAGTGCTTTCTGTATAGTAATTAGCATTCCAGATAAGGTATCTTGCGGGTCTCCTTTGCAAGGATCTCAGTATCACTCAGTCTCACATAAAACGATATATATATATTACAAATGTTTTAATTACGCTACTAAGAATTAACATGTCTTATAAAGGGGTTTTCTGCTTTGGCACTAATTCTTTTATTAACTTGTCACATTTATGACCATACAGTATGCAAATTTTCTAAGACTCGTCCCTTAATCCGCGTCACTGAATCTGTAAACCAATCAGTGTCGTGTGTGGAGCATGGTTTGCAGAAGAGATAGATGATACTTTGTTAGTTATTAACAGTACTATATAGTTTTAGGCTTTAGGCAACCTTTGTCATATTAGCCGAAAATGTGTATACGTTAAACACTACAATCGTTTATCAATTGATATTTAATTTACCCAAGCATACACGTTTGTTCATTTGCCCAAAAGTAAGTGATGGAATAAACATTAATTTGTCGACAAACTTTTGGTGTTACAAATTCCACATTGCTGTCTTTATTATTTCTTAATTAAAAACCATGTCACGATTAACTTTAGAGGACTATGACTAAAATCGAAACGAATTCCGATACTGACATCTTGTGGAATTGTTCTGTAAGTGCTTTCTTGATATTATCTGGTCAGGGCTGTGGATTTATAAACAATATTCATTTCACATAAAAATATTACATGGCTGTTACAGGACCCCGATTGCTTTTATAATTTTTTTGGTATTTCAATATTCAATTTCAACACTTCTCAATTTTAAACACGAATAGCAGGGCTGTTTAAGATGCACAAACATGATTGAATGTCAACAAAGTGCGAAGGTTTGCTGGTTTCCTAGTGGGCAGTACCTGATATGTTTGGGCCCTTGAGTGACTTGGACATAATTGCTTTTCTATATCATTTTGGAAATTTCTGCTGAATGACTGAAATGTAAGAGAATATATATAATTTTTTTCTGTGGGGGACTGGGAAGGTGAAAGCAGAAGCCAGGGAGACATGTAGGGGGAGACAGAAAAGAAGGGCAGAGACAGTGTCTGAGCCGGGGCTCAAATTGCTCTCGACAAGGCACATGTGGTCCAGAGTCGGGAGATTAGACCAACATACCAACTCTGGCATAGAAAATATATATTTCTACATTTTCAGTCATTCATTAATTCAACTCAACTCTCAACTCAACTCAACTTTATTTATTTAGCACTTTCAGCACTACGAGTGGATCCAAAGTGCTGTACAGAAAAATACTAGAGAAAAATAAAAATAAAACATGAAACCTAAAAACAGTATAGACACATGACATACACAGCTTACAAAACATTTTCAAATGCTAAATAAAACAAATGTGTTTTAGGCGCACTCTGAAAGACACCCAAAGTAAAAGACAATTTTATTTGCAGAGGAAGGTCATTCCAGAGCCTAGTAGCTGCCACAGAGAATGCCCGATCACCTTTACCTTTCAAGCGAGATCGCGGAACGATGAGGAGCAACTGATCATTTGATCGCAGAGATCTACTGGATTGACAGCGACTGATTAAATCAGTAACATACTCTGGTGTTTTGCCACGCAGAGCCTTAAAAACATACAACAATGCTTTGTAATGGATTCTATAATGTATGGGTAACCAATGTAGTTTCATTAACACTGGAGTAATATGTTCTCTCTTCTTAGTACCAGTCAAAAGTCTGGCAGCTGAGTTCTGAACAAGCTGTAAACGAGAGAGAGAGAGATTAATGACACAATTGATCTATGTGGGTAATCAAATAAAATCAAACATAGGTGAGCAAAACAACATTTTGCCAGCCGTATTCTGCTTTTACTATGGGGGATGTTATAGTACTGCCATCTATATCTAGGAGATAAATAGGTATTAGCCTTTATATATTCACTGGCCCTTGGTTTGTCTTGACTTATGGACTGTGTAGTGTGAGTGCATGTTCTGTGTGTGTGTGTGTGTGTGTGTGTAAAGCGAGAGGATATTTAGCTAGGTAAGGAATAACCCAATCAATGTTGCCTAATTCCCCTTAACCCTATTTAAATCTTAACAGGGATCAACTATGTCAACGGCTCTTACAGCCTAGCCACTGCTAAACACTGTGTGCATGTGTGTTTTCATGTGTGTGAATGCTTGCCTGTTTGTGGCCAGTTGCTTGCACTTGCTCAGAAAATTATTGCCTTCTAAAAGGGAGTACTAGATACAATAATAACAGCCCAGGTTTTATCTACTAGCAGATGTCTGACCTGGCTGTTTGGGTGTTAAAGTGAGGGTCACTGTAATGTTACAAGTATGGTTAAAAAGTAGTCATTAGTGCCAAAGCGCTGACTGAAACTGGGGCAAATTTGGATGTGTGATTAATCCTGATCAGAGCCATACAGTCTGATACTGAACAAGTTGTGCTAGTATTAGGCTTTCTTGTTCAGCAGCCGTGTGAGAGTAACAAAAGAGGAAATACACACTTGAAGAATGGAACAACTGAAAAGATCATTACTCCAGTGGACCTCCTGAGCAAACTATAGCAGGAGCAACCAGTTAAAATTAGAGCAGAAATTAGTTCTAATGGAATTAACCTTAGTTCTAATTCTATGGCTGGCTCACCCACTTCAATAGCATTCTCCTTAGTTGTAATGCCTGGCCCAGTGTGGGCTGGAGTAATGAACTGAGAATGGACTCACTGCTATACTTGTTTAGTTTTCCTATGTTGATCATTCTTTATTTATGTATATATATTCCTTTCTTATTCAGTGCAAAGCATGGTGGTTGTGTTGATACTTTTATTTTGAAACATGTCCCCTTTGGAGTCAACCATGCCTCTTCCTGGCCAGGGCTGTTGGGAAATGAAGTAGGGACTAGATAGGGCTAGAAGTGAGTAGAAGTTTCTGATTAGGCATTACGAACAGCTGGTCTAGTCAGCTTGATCAGAGACCCTTATATAAGCAGCCCTGGAACCAGGAGGAGACGTGGAGCATTGTTGACCATAAGTCACGTTATTCTGTGTTGTTGGTACAGTTCATATTTATGCCGCTCCCTGAGCGTATCAGAAGTTTTGTTATATTCCATGTTATCTATAAGAAGATATCCGCGAGCTACAATCAAGTGTGTTACTAAATGTGTTTGCTTGTGTTAATTAGTCGTACGCTCTGTAGTCAGATCTATTTACCAGTGTCTGCACCACTGAAAAGAGTGTGAGTATTAATAGGTCTGTATGTAAGCGTGCCCTTCTATGCTCTGCCATATCTTAACATGCCTTGAATAAATTACAACTGTCTGCCACGTGCTGCTGGTTCAAGTCTCCCTCTCTTCACACACACCTATAACTGTGACATTTGTGCCTATATGGCAGCACTTTTCAATGCCTAGCGAAGTTCTCTAGTACATCGTTTTTTTATGTAGCAAGCTTCTCAGTGCAGAAATATCATATTTAATAGTTTACTTATTTAATTTCACCCGGCTAGTTGACTGAGAACAGCTTCTCATTTACACCCAATGGCCTGGGGAGGGGTAAGGGGGAGGTAAGGGGATGAATAAGTCAATTGAAAGCTGGGGATGATTAGGTTGCCATGATGGTATGATGGGCCGATTGGAAATTTGAACCATGACACCGGGGTTAACACCCCTACATTTACAATAAAGGACATCGACTCTTATGTGACAACAGAGAGTTGGGCACCCGTTTAATGTCCCATCCAAATGACAGCACCCTATGCCGTGCAGATGTCCGCTTCACTGCCCTGGGACATTCGGAATGATCTTTAGACCAAAAGGAAGAGTGCCCCCTACTGGCCCTTCAACACCACTTTCAGCAGCACTGGCCTCCCATCCAGGGATTGACTAGGCCTGATCCTGTTTAGCTTTAGAAGCGAAACCGCAGTGGGGTACAACTGCTGGCTGACATGCCAGGACAACAGGGGAGGTATCTCACTATGGTTAGACAGCTGGAGACACACTGTGGAAGGGGCACCTTAAAATCACAATCCCAATGCACCACTGCAGTGTTCTACAAATACATTTAAGTGTCATGGTCCCAACTGTATGTATGCTGTTATGTGAAAATATTCTTTATGTGCCATATGTGTGTGATGCAAAAAAGACAGATTGTGAATCAAAGAGAGAAAGGGAAAGCAGAGCAGTTACAGTGTGGTCAGGACAGCTACCCTCCAGGGAGACACTAAGACCCCTGCTCAAAATACGTCATGGTAGTCAGTGGTTCGAGCCTGAATATGGCTTTTCTGACTTTGCCCCCAGCATGAAGCAGTGCAAATTGGATTAATTAATTTGATTTAATCAGGAATGATGAGGCAGTTCTGATGATATTAAAGGAGTTGGATTGGAATGTCCAGGTACACCAAAGAGAGGTGAACTGTAAGCAAAGTGTTTGATTTTAGGTCGCATTGCCAGCTGTAAGTCTTGCGCATCTGCAGGAATGACCGAAAAACTTCTTGCCATGGGAGATTCCAAGTCAGTGTTGAGCTCACATAGCTCAGAGTTTGTGGTTTGACTGATCGAGTCTGTGTCCCGAAGATGGCACCTGGCTGTATACACAAACTGTAATGTCTTTTAAACTATATTTCTAATAAACTGTCTGTACACTTACAAAGTTCTCAATTCTTCAGTTTGCATGTAGGAAGCCTCATTATGCTACCGTGGATGTGTGGTGCTATTTTGAGTTTTGTTAGTGGTCTATAATAACGATTGGCACTGGAGGAAGCCATTTTGAACCCATGATTTAGCAGAGGTTGAGAAAATAACAGCAGATTTGAATCAACTGATAATGATGAACACAGAGGCCTTCCTCCTGGACTGAAAAAAAAAATGCTCTCATAGTTTAAAAGAAGTTGTTCAATAAACAGATTTACCAATCTGTTACAATTCACCGCAAAGCATTGTTACAACTTTCCCAGACCATGGGGTAAATTGTAACATTTCACTCCTTGCATTCAATACAATACCATGCAAATGCAGTGTGATGTAAATGTATAATAACCACATTTATTTGTAAAAAAACATTAACATTTTTATCAAGCTTTTAATACACTATAATAAACGATCTCGTAGAATCAAAAAGGTAAAAAAATGTTACAACCATACCCGCTCTCCCCTACACACACACAAGTGGCCAGTGGCCAAGGGAGGCACAGCTCGCAGGCTTCAGCGTGAGAAACAGATCCCCTGTTATATCTACTCCAGCAGCATGTCAGCACCAGGACACCCCAAGCTCCTCTCCCTTAAGCTGCTGCCTGCTGCCTCCATGTCAATCTTTTCCAGCTCATTCTCAGAGCCCTGCTCAGTTAGACTGTTACTATGTTTCTGTAAAATGATGTCAACACTGGAAGGTCAGCTCATTTTGTTCAGTTGAGATATTTTATGAGTACAGTTTAGCGCTGACTTCTGCGGTCATGTCTTTCCTTCCAGCTCAACTCATTTTGGAACAAAGATGGCTGTCTTTGTTGATCTCAGAGAAACTGCAATAACAGCCACTCGACTGTTAAGACCTGAAGGAATATACCATTGTAAGAATCAGTGAATTCCCTATGAGCAGAAATGTCTGTAAGGCATCTATTTAAGCATAAAAACATACTTTCAAGATCCCGTTTGCCTAGAGCTGTTTAGTTTTAAAGTTGCATTTACATTCTGGCTGTGAACGTCCTTGAGCTCTTGGTAAAGCTGCTCCATCAGTCCAGTGTGACCTACTCTTTAGATAGCTCGAGTTAAGTAGAGCCTGTTAGTGGCTTTGCCTTCTGCACTGTGCTGCTCTTCTCTACTTCACTGCACACTTCTGTACTCCACCTCACGCATATTTCAGTAACTCTCTGTGCCATTCCCTCTAAGCATTCAATGTTGAAAAGATGTTAAAAAGATGTTAAAAAGATGTTGAAAAGATGTTTTGAAAAGATGTTGAAAAGATGTCGTTGTGGTTGAAAAAACATTGAATATATGTGAAAGCCATCTTTCAAATTAAAACACAAGTGGTGCCTAAAAGTTTGTGAACCCTTTAAAATTATAACATTAGATTTTCCCAAAAAATGGATAAATAGAACCCAATTGAACAAACGAGACAGGAATATTATACTTGGTCATTTATTAATTGAGGACAATGATCTATTATTACATATCTGTGAGTGGCAAAAGTATGCGAACCTTTAGGAAAAGCAGTTTGAAGGTGAAATTAGAGTCAGGAGTTCTCAATCAATGGGATGACAATGAGGTGTGAGTGGGCACCCTGTTTAATTTAAAGAACATGGATCTATCAAAGTCTGATCATCACAACACACTTGTGGAAGTGTACCAGGGCACGAACAAAGGAGAGTTCTGAGGATTGTGTAACATTGAGCTGGAACGTATGGAATCGGAAACAGGTGCGTAGCGAAAATAGATCAACTTTACTGTAGTACTTTTATGAAAACAACTAAGGAAAGCTCAGGCTCAGTCCCTGAACCCTCCAGACCGCTCCGTGCAACCAACCCCAGCTCCTTATATTCATCCCCCAAAAACGACCCAGGGAAATCAGGGGCAGTCTTCCCACTTGGCACCCCTGAGAACGCCCAGAGGGGTGAGATAGCCTCTAGGAATATTGAAGGACGAGTGGGTAGAAAAGCTGAAGGAAAGGGAACAAGGTTTGGAGCTTCCAGCTTTGTCCTGCTGAGCGGAGGTGGAGTCCCAGGCTCAGGGGGAGGAGACCTTTGTCTCTGGTGGCGGCTGAGATGACGGCACCTCTGTAGGTGGCGGCTGAGAAGAATGCATCTCTGAAGATGGAGGTTGCGGAGAACACGTCAATGGCAGCGGTGGCTGAGGATAAGGCATCTCTGGTGGTGGCTGAGTAGACTGGGCTGGCTGGTATGACAGTCTACGGTCGACCCAAACACTCCCTATTACTGTCATCCAAGCAGAGAGGTTGATGAATGTGGCAACAGGCTGACCAGACCAGAGATGGGTAGGCAGCTCAACCCACTATTCCACGTGTGAGGGGAGCAAAGATTGTCTTCAGCCTGGTGGAAAACAGTTCATACTGTAAAGGCCTCAGTATACTTGCCGTTCCCGACCTGGTGCACGCCAATGGGACGTCAAAATGACGTAGATTTTGCTGGCGCACAAGGATTTAGAGCGCAGGTGGTGCACCAAATTTTCAGCGGCGCGCGACAAAGCAGAAAAAATTATCCATGGACGAGTTTGAGTGCACAGTAAATGTTTCATAATAACACATTTAATGGTTCATAATAAAACAGTAAAGGGTTCATAACAACACAGTTAAGATCATCTTAGCCACTGTTGACATTAACTTCAATGCTGCTGCCAGTTCTGCCATGTTTACCTTTTTCTTCTTCTTCTAGTCCGTAGAAATACAAAGTCGGTAGCCATTCCCCACTTGTGACACCTCTGTTAAGGAGAAGACTTGCAACTAGTGTCGCGAGCACCACGCGCAAGTATAAATAGTTACGGCGCTCCCATGACATCACATTGTTGTGCACCAGGTCGGCATCCGAGAGTATACTGAACGTTTAACTTCCACCTCCAGTCCACCCCTCTCCCAAATGGCAGTTACAGTAGCCAGTGCCTGGCCAGTGAACAATAAGATTAATGTCCCAATATCTCTCCCTGTCTGGGAACCCCAGCTTGGGTGATGTACTTAGTTAGCAGGGGTCCTGTCGAACTGGGAGCGTGAAGCAGATAGCGCTCACCATGCCAGGCAAGTTGGTTTAGCTGGGGGCTGTGGCTTGGAGACAAAAAGAAGGCTTTGGAAAGCCTTTAGTCAGATCATGTATGGGATGATTACGTTCAAAATTCCAGCACTTTCTAAAGGAAAATATCAGGACAGCTGCAAATGAACTGAATCTCAAGAGATGGATGCAGCAAGACAACGACCCCAAGCACACAAGATGTTCTACCAAAGAATGGTTAAAGAAGAATGAAATAAATGTTTTGGATTGGCCGAGTCGAAGTCTTGACCTTAGTCCGATCGAAATGTTGTGGAAGGACCTAAAGCGAGCAGTTCATATGAGGTAACCCACCAACATCCCTGAGTTGAAACTGTTCTCTATGGAGGAATGGGCCACAATTCCTCCAAGCCGATGTGCAGGACTGATCAACAGTTACCGGATACGTATAGCTGCAGTTATTGCTGCACAAGGTGGTCACACCAGATACTGAAATCAAAGGTTCACATGCTTTTGCCACTCACAGATATGTAATAATGGATCATTGTCCTAAATAAATAAATGACCAAATCTGATGATATTTTAGGTGATATTTATGCGCAAATAAAGACAATTCTAAAGGGGTTCCAAAATGATGAGCGCCACTGTACTTTATTCCATATCCAAAGAACAGATGTGTCGAAATAACTACACAGAGGGACTAATGTCTACTGGTTTGTGGGTTTTCCTTTGAATTGCAGTTAAGACCTAGGCTACAAGGTGAGGGTATTTCCTAATTAATTAGTGAAGGTAATCTATCAGCCATGCACAGAGTAGAAGTGACAACCCGCACACTCTTGGCCACCTATGTAGTTTGAGATCTGTGCACTAGAGACACAGGTGTGTTAGGAATGATTTGTTGCTCCTGTGTTCTACAACCGTCCGTTTTATCTTCTTTCAGTTTTTTCTAGATGTTTCACCTGGGATTCACCACCAAGGCCATGCTTGCTGTGATGTTTTCTTTTGGAAACATAGTGTTCGGGGAGCGCTAGGAATATGCTCGCTGTTTGAGATACAGAAGGCGTCTACTTAAAGATGTAATCTGGGAATGTTGCAAATAACCTACAAGTACAGTCACTTTCATATCATAGCCATTAAGTGTAGTGGTTTTGACAAAATGCGGCATATTTTGTCATACAGTACATGATGTAGCACATAATATTCAGGATATGTTTTGGCTCACCAGTGCTAACTCTACAACCAATGGCCAAAAATAGGGGAATGCATATTCTATTGATAAGTTTAAGTGTGTGGAATGTGCGCATTTGCCTGGCGATCAAATCCTGTCTTTAGGATCTTTCTCCGCCACGCTAGTTCCAGCGCCTGTGAGAATCAGACCAGGGATTTCATCCTAGACATGAAGGATGCGGATGGCTGTTGAATAATAGATGCTGTGTGTCTAAAATAGAGCAAAAAAAGCTCTGATGGTAATATAGAAGAACCTTTAGTTTCCTTCATCCAGACCCTTCTCAATCTCTAAAAAATACTAAAAAGCAATTTAGCAGCTACTGTTCAGATGTCGATCAGCTGTTTTGGGTCACTGTGTTTATCACAATGAACGTGGAACCGAAAACAAAAACCAAAGCAATAATGGAGGAGGTAAGAATGCATGGTCAACCTAAAGGCTACAACACCATCTCTAAAGGGCTTGATCTTCCTGTGAGCACTGTTGCCAATATTATTTATATATTTATTTTGTGACTTTGTTCCCCAATTTTTCAACCCTCCCAATTGGTCGTGTCCAATTTTCCCACTTACCCTTCCTTGTCGGACACTTTGCAACTCCTTGGATTGATGCGGGATGGTGAGGGGCACTTACACAGTTCACATACATACAGTAATTTGACTTATCTATATCTATCCTAAATTTATGTTTCCTCATGCTTGAGGGTCCGGGCAAAGTTGGAGAAGCAATAATCAGGCTTGAACCACTGACCATCATAATGTAACTAGTCCTGCAAGGCAGCGACTTAGCCCACAATGCTAACCGCCTGTTGCCAATATTACTTATAATTTTAAAGCCCATGGAACTGTAGCTAACATCACTGGACCTGGCTGCAATAGGAAAATTAACCGAAACAATAAAGAGAAGGATTGTTTCAATCTGCAACAGTTTCAAGTCGCACCATCCGACACTGTCTAAAAAAAATGGCCTCAATGTTAGATAACCCAGGAAGACCCCACTTCTAAAAGAGAAACACAAAAAGGTTGGACTGTAGTTTGCCAGAATGCATGTGGACAAGCAAAAGTCTTTCTGTGAGAATGTGCTTTGGACAAAACAAAACAAAAGTTGAGCTTTTTGGTAATTCATAATAACTCCATGTTTTCAGCAAAAAAAGCTTTCAAAGAAAAGGACACCATCCCTAATGTGAAACACGGAGGAGGCTCAATAATGTTTTGAGGCTGCTTTGCTGCCTCTGGCACTGGATGCCTTGATTATGTGCAGGGCACAATGAAATCAGAAGGAATTTTGGAGTTAAATATACAGCTAGGTGTCAGATAGCTGTGTCTCAGTCACAGTCCATGGGTTCTACAGCAGGATAATGACCCAAACATACCTCAGAAAGCACCCAGGAATGAATGAGAAGAAAACATTGGACCATTTCAAAGTGGCCTATGAGTCCTGATCTAAATCCAATCAATCATCTGTGGAAAGAGCTGAAACTCACAGTTGGGTAAAGACACCCATCAAACCTGAGCAAACTGGAGTGGTTTGCTTAAAAAGAGTGTGGCAAACAACTGGTTGAATAGTTTAGAAATGTCATTCAGAGCTACAGTGAGCACCTATAGCTACAGTACGTCTGGAAAGTATTCGAGCCCAAAAACACATGAAATGCGTTCTGCAGGAGCTATTTAGCAAAACCAAAATATGTCAAATATGAACGTATGAAAGGGTCAATTACCTTCGCAGGGAACAAAATTTAACAACCCAATAACGTTTAATATGAACATATGAAAATCATGAAATAGCATGTAAGTAGCGTAAAGTTTGCTAGGGCGGTGGTAGGGGACGGTGGACGGGCATCGGGCGTATAATTTGTAGCTTAATGCCTGTGTTCCAGATGGACACTGTGTGTGTTTTGTTGTCAATTGCAGTGTGATGCAGACAGGCAATTGTCAGTTTTATTGTAATGTTAACCCTAACCTTAATCCTAACCTTAACCTCAGTAACTTCACGCCTAACCTCAATAGTTGGTAACGTAATTTCTAACCTTAACCGTTAGTTACCTCATGCGTAACCTTAACCGTTAGTAATCTCATGCCTAAACTTAACCCTAACCTTAACCTTAGCCGTAAACATTGCAATACAAAGAGTGTATGGAGTGTGGAATGTTCTTTCATGAATCCGTGAAATGAAACAAGCAGGTGCAACGTAATAGAAGGACAAATATAGATTAATAGCAAAATATGCAGCTGAAACTGTCATATAACATAATTCATGTTTTCAAAACATTCTAAGATGTACGGTTGAACATTTTGTTATGTTACACCTTTATTCCAAACTGGATTAAATTCATTATTTCTCTCCAAATTTTACAAACACTATCCCATAATGTCAATGTGAAAGAAGTGTGTTTGAAATCATAGGAAATGTATTAAAAAAATGAAAAGAGCACATGTACATAAGTATTCACAGCCTCTGCTCAATACTTTGTTAAAGCACCTTTGGCAGAAATTACAGTATTTTTGAGTATGATGCTACAAGCTTTTGCGCACCTATTTTTGGGCAGTTTCTCCCATTCTTTTTTCTGCAGGACCTCTCAAGCTCCATTAGGTTGAATGAGGACTGTCAGTACACAGCCATTTTCAGATTTCTCCAGAGATGTTCAATCGTGTTCAAGTCTGGGCTCTGGCTGGGCCACTCAAGGACATTCACAGAGTTGCCCTGTAGCCACTCCTTTGTTATCTAAGCAGTGTGCTTAGGGACGTTGTCGTGTTGGAAGATGAACATTCGCCCCGGTCTGAGGTCAAGAGCACTCTGGAGCAGGTTTTCAGCAAGGATGTCTCTGGACATTGCTGCATTCATCCTTCCCTCGATCCTGACTAGTCTCCCAGTTCCTACCGCTGAAAAACATTCCCAGAGCATGATGCTGTCACCACCATGCTTCACTCTAGGGATGGTAATGGCCAGGTGATGAGCAGGGCCTAGTTTTGCTTGAGATTGCTTGACACTTTGCAATTCAGGCCATCAATCTTTGTTTCATCAGACCAGGGCATTTTGTTTCTCATGGTCTGAGAGTCCTTAAGGTGTCTTTTGGCAAACTCCAGGCGGGCACTGCTGTGCCTTTTACTGAGGAGTGGCTTCCCTCAGGCCACTCTACCATACAGGCCTGAGTAGTAGAGTGCTGCAGAGATGGTTGTTCTGGAAGGTTCTCCTCTCTCCACAGAGAAATGCTGGAGCTCTGTCAGAGTGACCATCAGGTTTTTGGTCTCCTCCCTGACTAATGCCCTTCTCCCCGGATTGCTCAGTTTTGCCGGGCGGCCAGCTTTAGGAAGGGTCCTGGTGGTTCCAAACTTCTTCCATTTATGGATGATTGAGGCCACTGTACTCATTGGGACCTTCAATGCTGCAGATATTTTTCTGTACCCTTCCCCAGATCTGTGCCTCGATACAATTCTGTCTTAGGGTCTACAGGCAATTCCTTGGATTTTATGGCTTGGTTTGTGCTCTGACATACACTGTTAACAGGTGTGTGCCTTTCCAAATCATGTACAATCAACTGAATTTACCACAGGTGGTCTTCAATCAGTCTATGGAAACATCTCAAGGATGATCAGTGGAAACAGGATGGACCTGAGCTCAATTTTGAGTGTCATGGCAAAGGCTGTGAATACTTTTATAAATTTGCTAAGATTTTAAACACACTTCTTTCACATTGTCATTATGGAGTATTTTCTGTAGAACTTTGAGGGAAATAATGATTTTAATCCATTTCGGAAAAAGGGTGTAACATAAAACAATGTGGAAAATGTAAAGTACTGTGTGAATACTTTCCGGATGCACTGTATTTGTAGTTATTGTCTGTTATTACTGTGCAACACATTATTATGTTAAGGGTCCCAATATGTTTGTCAGTGCAATTTTATATGTTTCATGATAAATCAAAAGCAAAGTTTGGTTCTATTGAAAGTGAAATATAGAGAGAAATGTATTGTGTATTTTTATGTATAATTGGGATATTTCTGGTACTTGGTAAAGTTTATTATTTAATTGACCTTAACAATGGCCCCAGGACCAGTATTGGCAAAACAAGCAAATTTACAGTTGGAATTAGATTGTTACTGCAAAACTGGAGGACTAAAACAAAAGAAATGTAATTCTTGGCTGGTTTAGCTACCCAAAATGGCTAAAAAATATATTTTAAACAGACAGCCTGCACTTTAACCCATAGTCATTATAATTTAAAAACCAACTTTTTAATTTAATTCATAAAATGTATCAAACCTGTGGGTTTTATTTATTAAAAGCCTTTTTTTACATAATTTTTGACATAACAATCATTCTATGATTTGTGATTTGTTTTCTTTATGAAGCGTCAGAGTTTTACTGGGTTTTTAAATTAAACAGTGTTGTATCTTCCTCACATGGTGTGCGATGTATTGAGTAAACTGCATATCTGTCCTTGTCCTGGCTTATGCAATAAGGGAATTCTGTCGTCCATTCTGCAAAATGTTCTCCAGAATATGCTTTCGCTCAAAGCTCTCTCGGTTACTCTTTTTCTCTCACACTTTCTCTCCCGTTCTCACTTTCTCTCTGCCCTGGGGGAGGAGATTGATGGAGAGAGGGAATGAGTAAGGTGGCCAAAGGAAAGAGAGCAGCAACCAGGAGTACCAGGCTTTAGGAGTGAACGAGCCACAGCTCTACAGCGGGTCACGTTACGCAACCACTGCCGTCAGAGCAGGGAATCAGTGCGAGAGGGAGGGCAGGCAAGAGTGTGGAAGGAGAGAGATAGAGAGGGGAGCGCGGACGGCAGCAAACAGATACCAGCACAGGGAATAGAAATCGCATGGGCGAGCTGATTACACTGGGGGGCTTAGTTCCACGGTTTGCCAGCAACATGGACAGAACATAGACCTCTGTTACTCTGCGGAGGGAGTGAAGAGACGGGCCATAGACTGTGTGGAGGGCAGAGAAGTGATTCGAAGTAAACAGTGTTTCCCCCGCTGGGACACCTTTACTGTCAGGACGATAGGGGAACACCAGTGCTATCTGGCCATGAGACTGAGGGAGTAAGGACTTCTGCTGCTATTGTGCACACCTTTGTCTTTTTTATTTCTGCCTCTCCCCATGTCTAGAAGAAGGAGCCCCCTGGGTGGGGGGTCCATCTGGGCCCGGCTGTGGCCCCTTGTGTGTGGACTTAACCTGGCTGCAGCCTCGACAGTAAGCCCCCTGCTTGAGATAACCACCTCCATTCCTCCCATTGTTACAGAGGAGCAGACTATGGCACAGACACAACCAGAGATATGGACAGGTACGCAAATGCCTAAAGAGCTTCAGAGCAGGCCAAACTTTCAGAGCCAGATGGAGCTTACAAGACTGCCGGAGCTTCAGGCCCAGCCGGAGCTTCAGATCCCATCGGAGCTTCAAACCCAGCCTGTGCTTCAAACACAGCCGGAGCCACAGACGCAGCCGGAACAGGAGCATCAGACACAGCCCGAACTTCAAACGCAGCCAGAGTTTCAGACGCAGCCAGAACAGGAGCTTCAGACCCAGCCTGAGCTTCCGACTCAGCCGGAATGTCAGACCCAGCCGGAACTTCAGATTCCATCTGAGCTTCAGACGCAGCCAGAGCTACAGACACAGCCGGAACAGGAGCTACAGACCCAACCAAAGCTTTCGATTCAGCCGGAGCTTCAGACCCAGCCAGAGCTTCAGATCCCATCAGAGCTTCAGACTGAGCTACCAACAGAGATAGAATCAGATTCACAGGCAGCTACCAACAACTACACAGGTGAGTCCATTCTCTTTTTGACGGATGTGTAATAATGCTGCAAATACATACTGCCAATACTGTGGTATGTTGTTTGTCGTGTCATGTACTGTACATTCAAACATACTTTTGACAATCTAACTAGGAATACTTTAATACCTTTAATATAATATTTCATGTCAACGTTGCTATGGCTTCATTAGCAGGTACTTAAATTAATTAAAAATGATCTTTATAAGGACAGTCCAAAATCCTGCAGACAATGAATGTAAAAAACTGTCCCAATTTATATAAATCCAAAAAGGCTAATTATCTCTACATTAAATACCATATACAGCAAAACGTTTTTGAAATCAACCCCATTGAAAACCTCTGGAATGTGATCAATAGGATGATGAATGGTCACAATCCTTCAAATAAAGCTGAGACGTTTGAATATTTGCACCAGGAGTAGCATAAAGCCAACATCAATGAGAAAGACTGGTGGAGAGCATGCCAAGACAAATGAAAACCAATTATTATTATTATGAAATCATTATTTTTCCAACAAATATTGATTTCTGAACTCATTAGTAGTGTGTTGTTTAAAAATGAATAAGTACTTTGGCAGTACTCAGTGTTATTTACTAGAATTTACAGTATAGATAAGCCAAATCAAAGCAGTTTATGACTCCGTATTTCATATTCAGACCCTGGGACAGTTGTCTCATGTCTCATTACTGTGCAGTAGCAGCGTCTAAATAAGTATAATCAAGATTGCATTACATGCACTGTATGTATGAATTAGCAATTACCGTTAGTGGAGCGGACCGTGCTTTCTCTCTCTCGCTAGCACAAACACACAGCCCCACACCTGCACGTGCGTGGCATAAACATTGTGGACGGCAACGTTTAAAGCTCACATGGCTACACACAGAGAAATGGACACACACTAACTACATCGATGCAAATCTCCTTACAGGTTTAAAGGTTATGATGGTTGCATAAGAGCAGCCTCTCGTTTTCACTCTGAATTAATAGTTCATAACAGGGGGGTCAAATCCATCTCCCCCGGGGGCTTTAATCTGCCATCAAATAAAATTGGGGTAAAATTTGAACAAACAGTATAAAACGTTTGTTCAAACACTCCTTACTGGTTGTTAATTTTGTAATTATTAGCAAGCTGGACACAATACAAAAACATTCACTCTAAAAACTCATTATAAATTTTTGATTCCCCAAAGAATAAATATGTTTTTCTTTTTTTTTTACTCTATTCTAATCTAAGTTATTTGATGGAAGATTCGACCTTCTTCTAGCTCTCTACACTACGCCTGATAGATGACACTTATTTTGGGCACAAACTTGAGCTGCTCCCCGGCGCCGGACCTCCCTGGTCCCAAAAAACTACTGTCAATGGTATATTGAATTTGCCATTAATGTTATATTCTTACTTTCTTTGCCTGTTTTTCCATTTCATTTCACTAGTAAAAAAGTGAGTCTCAATGCTTTCCATACAATTCTAAAAGTGCCAGAGAATAGGTGCTTTTTGCAGTAAAAACCATTAAACTTATTGGTAGCTTAAGGTTTCTTTCCCAGTTTACCTACCTCTATTCTTTTCCCAAAACCTCACATTCTAGAGCAGGGGTGGGCAATGTTTTTTGGTTGAGGGCCACATTGAGCTTTAGAAATCAAGTGAAGAGCCACATACTGTAGCTATGTGTGAAGAAATTGGAAATGTTATTTCATTAAATTAGCCCCCCCAGCCATCCCCCCTCAAATTAACCTATTTTAGTACAGGTTTATGTCCTACCTTCTTGCAGAAATATTATTTTGTCATTTTCACTTGCTGCTTACTGTCTAATGTTTTTCGGTAACCAAAATAAAGTCTGTAAAAAGTACCTAAAATTGGAGACGCTATATCTCCGGCTGTGATTTACCCACATGGATGAACCACAACTCAGGGCCTGATTTACTAACACCAGCGCAGTTTGCACTGCGTCTGTTTATGCGAGTTCGGTAATTGCGCACGCTATGCTTCCACATTTAGCGTGGTATTTATCAAACCCGATACCCATTACGCAATCAGCGCATACTCCGCCCTCCATTGGCGCGCCTCTAAAAGCGCAAACAATGGCCCCGTATCATGGATCTCCCTAAGGAAAAAGAAAGCGCAAGCGTAAATTTAGTGAAAATGAAATTAACATCTTAGTGCATG